>JAJMAP010000094.1:2348-36574 GCA_030572695.1 Scheffersomyces illinoinensis | reverse complement strand
AATTGCAACAGGCTGCAACGAGTGGAGCCTGCTTTCTTTATTTAGATTGGTTCTAACATTGAAGGTTGGGACTAAAAATGGCACTAAAAGCAATTCTCACATGGACTGAGTATCATCTCGGGCAAATTGTGTCGAAAAAACTGCCCCCTTAGTTGCCTCTCTTTCCCATTTCAGAAATATAAACAGAGGATTCTCCGCAAAGTTTCTTCCCCAAGATCAAGAGCCAAACACTGAGCTGATAAATATCACCAAGACTGGCAAATAAGTCTATTGGTACTAAATACAGGACTTATTGAAAGTATGAGGAGACGAAATTACAGTGGAAAGGCTGAATGTATAAACTTGAGAATGAACTTCTATTGAGCACGAGTCCTAGCATTTTCTCTTTTGTAAGTAAAGTCAATGCTTCTGTCCAATTCCGAGTTACACTTGTTCTAGACACCTCTATAGTAGGCTTCTTTCGTGTGCAAGGAATAGGTTGTGGAGTTGCAGTATTCAAGCAAGTGAATGTCTAGATCTAACGAACAATTATTAGATCATTCTGATTGTACTCAACTTCCACAAGTTGAGTTATAGCAGAGCTTCATTTTAGTAGACTTGGCAATTTATCATTCCCTCTTCTCTGAAACTTCCCAACTAGGAAGTGTCCCACATTTACTTAAAGAGCATGTTTATATGCAATATCAAAAATCTCAATACTACTTCCTAATTAGGAAGTATTTTGCAACCGATTCCCAACTATAAGCGGCACTTCGATCTTGGGCGAATAACTGCTTTAGGAAGCAGCTTGACTAGAACGAAGACAATCTGTTCCAGGAGCTCCACCAATTTGAGAATCAAACAACTAAAAATTTTCCTATTTGGGTTGTGAGAGGTGAACGATTGGCTAATGGCTCTCCAAATTTTTCGAATATATAATGGTTGATACAACCTCCATAACACCTCGACTTTTTAGTCCGCCTCCTGTTTTTATTACGGTTGTAGATTCATCAAACTACTTGCTCCAATCGTTTTATTCAATAGAACACCAGTCCTTGACAAGTCTTCTAACTTAACAGCACAATGAAGTTATCTGTTACCACTACCACTTTGGCTTTGGCCATTCTTAGTTCGGTTGCTGCTGCACCAACTGCTACCACCACCACAACTGATTTAACCAAGAGAGAAACTGACCATCTTGAAATGTCCATTGCCAGAATCAACTCTTTTGCTTCCAAGAGACATACCATGTCCATAGAAGAAATCGCAAAGAGAGAAAACCAAATTGTCACCGATGTGTTGACTGCCATCAAGAATACCAACTTGGCTCCTGGTATCATTACTTACTTCATTGACGATCCCACGTTGTCATCCATTGCTACCAATGTCATCGTCGCCGCGCTCAAGAGTGGTATTGTCAATCTTGACACCTTGCTTAAAGCTTTGAACGATTCTGGGTTGGCAGTTCAAGTTGTTCAAGATGTTATCTCCAATTGTCAGTTCTACGCAACTGTTTACAAAGTTGCGCTCAAGTACATTGGTAACTTGCTTCTTGGTGGTGGCGGAAGTACTACCTCCGCTGTGGCTAAGAGAGAAGATTTGCTTCCAGCCAAGAGAGAAATACAAAGACAACAGTACAAGAGAGAGGATTTGCTTACATCTTTGATGGAATCATTGAAGTCTTCCGGTTTGGCCTCTCAAGTCGTCAACGCTTTAGTTACAGACGAACAATTCTATACCTGGGGTGCTGATTTGATCCAGCAATTGTTCGAACAAGATGCTATCACAATTCCAGAACTTATCGGTGATCTTGCTGACTCTGGTTTGATTCCAAGTTTGTTTGAAGCTTTTTTCAATCTTAAAACCTTGAATACCGTGATTGCAAACGCATTGAACGCTTTCTTCGGTAAGTGTGGAACCGATGTTCCATCAGGCACACCATCGGGTCCAGTTACTTGTAAGAGAAAGAGAAGAAGAAGAGCTGTTGCCTACTAAGTTCAACAACTTCTCTAAGCCTAAAAGAAAATATAATTCCATCCCAATTAATGACTTATGGTTAGGCCCATTAACCTAATTTTATGTTTCCCCACCCCATTTCCTTTCTATTCAAAATTTATTATTCCCCCGTTGTCTTTCTGCATGCTCCAAGTACTTCCAGTTAGCTATTTGAACTTCCTGATTATACCAAACTAATATTTAAGAACAATCAGAAATCCGCTTGCTCATTATTTGGCCTTATTTAATGATCGCTCGCCATCTTAACTTTAAGCCTCTAAAGATTTGGCTCGATGCATCGGATAATAAAAGATTTTTGAACAAACAGGCGAGATCACTCATGTCACACTATAGCTTTATGATTTTGAAGATATTATTCAAAAGTTGCAGTTATGCAAAAACTGTCGCAGTAAGATGTTTCTAGCTCTGGAGCAGGCTTGCAAAATCTATTTATATTTTATATCGTTATTATATATATGTTAAATTGAAAAATTAGATGTTCTAGAACGTAGCTTTACCTGGAACAACAGAAAGATGATGTTTCTGTGGATGTTCGGTATGAATCACGTGAGTATATGTAAATATACAGGAACCAATATTCTTGAATTCACCTAGATGCAGATTAAGGTAGATAAATTGCACACGGAAAGATGAAACTGGGAGATAAGGATAGCAAAAATTGGTTCACAGAAGATCTCACCTGTTTTTTTAAAAAAATTTAAATTCTCCTATATACGTTAGGGAGAACAGCATTCCATACAAAATCGATTTAAAATTCGGGACAGATTAAATGTCATAGGACTGTATATAACTCGATTTTCCATCAGCACTAAATTATACAGTAATGTTTACGTTTATGGAGAAATCGAAACCGCGTCTACAAAAATAAAATCCATTCCTTATTCAATTTCTATATGGAAAAATCCGCAGTATACCGCTTGAATCTCCGCATTGCAAAGAAACTGAACTACAGACGTGGCCATCTTACACAGACGTAGATTATATTTGAATTGAGCAAGAAAAGGCGATCTTAAAAGGTGAAAAATGCCAGGGTACGTAAATTTCTCTGAATAACATCGATTTCAGCATCTAATACTAACTCAACCAGCGAAACTATTACTCTTCAGACAGGGCAATGTGGGAACCAGGTAGCACTTCAGTACTGGAATCAACTAGCCATTGAGCATGGAATAGCTGCCGATGGTAGTGCTTCACCGTATCCTAGCAACACAGGATTGGGATTCCGAGCGCAAGGCATAGATAATGAAAATGATGAACTTCCAAAAGATTCCAACTCAAACCAATACAGGGAAGATCGACCAGAATTGTTCTTCACATTATCTGACAGTAATAAGTATACGCCTCGATCGGTACTTATTGACTTGGAGCCTTCTGTTATTTCTAAATGTGTAAATTTCTTGCCGATGTATAATCCCCGTAATATTCATCTTAGCGAACAGGGCAGTGGAGCTGGAAATAACTGGAAACATGGGTATGAATATGGCCAGGAAAAAGAAGAAGAATTGCTTAATTTGATCGACAGAGAAGTGGACAAATGCGACAATCTTTCCAATTTCCAGCTCTTCCATAGTGTAGCGGGAGGAACAGGATCAGGTGTAGGATCTTTGCTACTTGAAAAGTTGAGTGACAGATACGGCAGCAAGAAGCTTATCAACACTTTTCTGATCTTTCCTTCCAACGAAAAAACGTCGGACGTTGTAGTACAGCCATATAACACAGTTTTGACGTTACACCGACTAATCGAGTATAGTGATGCTACGTTCGTCTACCATAACGATGCCTTGAATTCGATCCAGAATTTGCTTTTCAATACTCACGGTAACCACGGTGACGGTTATGATGGTGCCAATAAGTTGATTGCATATGTTCTGGCCAGCATATCCAATCCTTTGCGGTTTCCTGGGTACATGTATAGTTCTATTGAATCCATACTTTCTACGTTGGTACCTACGCCAGACTTGAAGTTCTTGACAACATCGATTTCTCCATTCACATCTCAGACGAACAAACATGTGTATTCAAACGAATACGACACTATTTTAGAGCTTCTCAATGACAGATACAAGATGAACAGAGTAGACCAGCCTGTGAAGTACACATCAATGCTTAACTATTTGATAGGCAACAACTTGGACCATCTGGAAATCCGAAAGGGTACAATCAAGGCGCAGCTGAGGGTCGACTTTGTGCCCTGGGCTCCTACCTCTATACAATTAGTACACGGCAAGAAGTCGCCGTTCTTACAGGCTAAGGAAAACGGACAAAAGAATATCAGTGGAGTACAAATCTCGAACAATACGTCCATAATGCTGGTATTCACCAAGATATTGAAGCAGTACGATCTTTTGGCAAAGCGAGAAGCATATATTAACTCCTATACTGGGTCCAAGGATCGACTGGAGATTGCCAAAGTCATGGAAATGTTCAACGAATGTCGAGAAAGTGTTGCTAGTGTTATAGAAGAGTACAGAGCATGTCAGAATGTCAATTACTTAGAGGATGAAATTCTTGGAGACGATCAGGTGATGTAGGTAGCATGTATAATATAAAATGTATCTTCTATAGTGTATAATAGAGTAAAGAGCATCTAACAGTTTCAAAAAATGATAGAACAAATATTGGTGGCAATGAAGATTTTAGTAGCAGCATGGCCATTCGCTTGCACGAGGACGAAAGTTTTACATTGATCATAGTCTTTCCCCGTTGGAATACAATACACTTCGTCTGTGTGTCACTTTAGAATCATTCAAAGACAGGCACACTTTTCTGATTGCAAAATCACTTTCCTTAAACAGAAAAAAGCCCAACAAGGAAAGTGCCGATTCAGACTGCACAATTCAGACTATCCACCACAGTTTGCAATACCTAGATATATTAGTCACAGTTAGCCACCACAGGCAGGGATTAGTCAATCTCCGAATTACTTACCTTGCAATCAGGTCCCTGCCTTGTTCAATGGAAATCCGAAAAAGAGAGAGAGAAATAGAGCATTTGCTAGAAAGAATAAATGTTTCAGATTTATTCAGATTGTCCAAGTTGCGATGATGGGCTCGGAATTTGAGATAAGAACCGATGAAATAAGAAAATACGATTTACTGGAAATTGAAAAATAGAAGTCAGCACAACCAATGTTTTTTTCTGGAATAAGTGACAAAAAAACTCCTACTGGTCCGTGATAATCGTGGCTGATGTTGCAACGGAAGTTGTGCTCTTCGACATTCCTAGATCGATTTGGTAAGGGTTAGATATTTATATGGTGCGGATTTTTAGTCTGATAAGGAATGGCTCTCGAGCTTAGTAATCGGGGCAGTATATAAACCGCAGGATCCTGCCAGCGTAAGACTTAAATTCCGTTTTTATCTTGCTTTATATACTTTCCCATATAGCATTGTAAGGTGCTATTACAATCTTTAAATCTGAAACGTCTGGGAATCATTTTGGTTTGAACAGAATCTACAAGTTGGATTTTTCACTTTGTTCGTATATCTAAATATTTTCTAGCCCGAACTTTTTAAATCGATTGCAATCTTTTAGATTGAAATATTCCAGTTTAGTTTATTCTTAATCCTGCTTCAAAAATGACAAAGTCTACGATTTCTAATCTCATATCTGAAAGAGCTGCTGGCAGAGAGACCACACACTTTGCCACGGGACCCAGCGATGAACCACCCAAGGGCTTTAAGCGTCACCCAAACCCCTTGCCTTTGCATTGGGGAATGCCCAACAATGGATTTTTTCCCATTGACTCGATCGACGTAAATTTGGTTGACTATCCTTTCCAAAAGTCGTTGTCGTTGCCAGTCACGAATGCTTCTTTGGAAAACTTGTCCTTGAATCTGTCTACAGACAAGTTGGTTGATTCTTCCAAGTCCAATACTGTTCGCATTAACAGATTCACCGACGATGAGAATTTGATTGATATCGCCAATGGATTGCAATATTCATATACTAACGGTTTGGAACCTTTGTTGAAGTTCACAAGGGAGTTCATTTCCAGGGTTCACAAGCCTGCTTTTGAAGACTGGGAAACCATCATCACCACTGGTGCTGGTGATGGCTTGAATAAGGTGGCAGATTTGTTCTTGGACCCTGAGGATGTTATCTTGATCGAAGAGTTCACCTTCACCCCCTTCTTGGCTAATATTAGACTGGTAGGTGGAATCGCTGTTCCTGTCAAATTAGATATATCCCAGAAGAGTGAAGGTATCGACCTTGAGTACTTGGAGGACTTGCTAGAAAACTGGGAAACTCTCAAGCCTGGGTTGAAGAAACCAAAAGCTCTCTACACGATTGCTACTGGTCAAAATCCTACTGGGTTGACCCAAGGTGTAGAGTTCCGTAAGAAAGTCATCGCTTTGGCTGATAAGTACGATTTTGCTATCATCGAAGACGATCCATACGGGTACCTCACATTACCACCATTCCAGAAGCCTAAATCGTTCTTGAAATTGGACACTTTCTTGACTGTGGATGATTACATTAAAGACCACTTGACTCCTTCGTACTTAACCCTCGACACCAAGGGAAGAGTCGTGAGAATCGAGACATTCTCCAAGTTATTTGCTCCAGGCTTGAGACTTGGTTTCCTTGTAGGACACAAGGATGCGATCAAGGCTATTTCCAATTATTCTGCGCTTGTAACCAGATTCCCTTCTGGTACTTCTCAGTTGATCGTCAACAACGTGATCCAGCAGAGATTTGGCGGCGTAGATGGCTGGTTGCAATGGATCTTGAAAATGAGAATCACCTATGCGCACAGGAGAGATATATTGTTGGATGCTATCTACGAGTCTGATGCTTACAAGAAGAAGTACATTGACATTATTGATCCCAGCGCTGGAATGTTTGCAGCTCTCATTGTCAACTTCCCAGAGGGTACCGATATCGCTGCTAAGATCAAATTGTTGGAGTGGAAGCTCATTGCCTATGGTGTAGGTGTAGTACCAGGGCTCAACATGAGTGTGGATAAGAAGTTCAGTTTGGCCAGAGCCAACTTCCTCAGATTGACCTATGCCCCAGCCAACAACGACGAGGAACTCAAGGAAGCTGGTCTCAGATTGACCAATGCTGTAGATGAATTCTTTGAAAACGGTTTGGAATTTTAGGTGGCTAAATGGCTGCGAAAAGTAGAGAAGCGTTGAAAATATTGTAACATATAGGATATAATTTTAAGATGTTAGAAGACTTTGCACTACATCCAAGTAGATAATTAGACGAGTGGTAATCAGACATGACCAGCACATAACTTTAGTAATTGTACGAAATCTGAAACTCGGACTTTCTGTTCCCAGATCTATTACAGAAAGCTCTTAGATTCTGACTCGGTATCACACCCAATTTTTCTGCAGTATTAGTATTTTTCTCAGATGCTACTTCATTCAACTTCTCTCTACATTCTCCAACTATTTCAGGATCGTAATCCACCCTACAATCGTACTTTAGCTATGTTGACTACTGTGTAGATAACTGTTGATAACTCAGCCTATATTCGTAGCACTGACCTCAAACCTGTATATAAACAAACAGGGAGCGTAAATTCGCACTGAGAAAAAAAGTCAGAAGCAAATAATCTGACACCAGATCTCTTTATCTACAGCGTATCTGAAATAAAAGGAATTTAGAACCACGAATTGTGAGCAGTTCCAATTGTGTGACGCGTTAGTTCATAAAGCATTAAATAAAGTATTCACGTGTCTTTTTTGAGTGAAAACGATCAAGAACAAGCGAGATCACGGTACTTTCTTCTTATAGTTCCAAATTGCCATAGTTAAAAGTTCCAATATTAGCATGTCCTTTAACTTTTCCAACTTTACCAAGGACTTGAAGTCTTTTGGGGACAAGCTCTCGACCGAGTTCAACAACGAGATCTTGCCATTGGCTCAGAGAACGAACCGAATCGTACAAGAAAGAATCGGTAAAGTCAACGTTGATGATATCAGCCAGTTGCCCTCTGAGTATTTGGACTTGGCTTCCAAGTGCAACCACATCGAGCAATTGTATAAGAACGTGCTCAAAATCACAGCCAACTACGAAAACGAAAGCTATGATTATCCCAGCAATGCCCAGGAACTGTTTGCCGAGTTTGGCAAGAACATTTCTACCAGAGTGTCTTCTTTGCTGAAGGCTACTACTCCAGCAGAAGCCCAAGCTGCCTTGATCAATCCCTCTACTGGCGAGTTCAAGCCTCCCAAGACTTTGTATCATGCTTTATCAAGAGCTACAGATGGTTCTGTTTTAACTTCTAGCGCGGCTCCTACCCAAGATCCACTTATTAAGGCTCTCGATTTGTATTCGTCTAATTTGAACAAGATCGCCAACGCCCGTTTGGGCCAAGACCAGTTGATTAAGTCCAAGTTCAACAAGCCATTGACAACAACTTTGAGACAGTTAATCTCACAGAGCAACAACATTCAAAAGAAGGTCGACCAGAAGAGAATCGACTATGATTTGCTGAGAGCTGCTTTGGCTAGCTGTACTAACGCTGTGAAAGAGCCCCAGTTGAGAGTAGCCATGGAAAATGCCGAAGACGAATTTGCCAACACCGTAGAAGACGCAATTAACATCATGCAGAATGTTTTGGAAAACGCCAGACCTTTAGAAGAGTTCTTGGAGTTGATCAGAGCCCAATTGGCCTACCACAAGTTGGCTGCTGAGTTATTGGGAGGAATGGTTGGTCTGTTCGAAGAGTTGATTGATGAAAACGCTAAGTTGTCTGCTGGTGGACAAGCTAGTAGTAGAGAATCTGGTGACTTTGATATCTGAGCTATTGAAGTATGCGTAGCTATTCTATAAGGTATAAGCTAGTCCTCTCTGGTTTTATGCTGGTAATAGGCTTGTTCTATAGACCAGCTACATCAGATTTGAACCGACTCTGTCAGCTAGCTGATTACCTAGTTGTAAGTCGGAACTTTTGACTCGTTTGTAAACTAGATGTATAACTGGCTCTTGGGTTCATGAACTATTTTATATATTAGTTCATTTGCTGATATAACAATGATTCTTTCTGATGTATTTGGCCAATTATAATTTTTTGTTTTACGTGACTTTTATAACTTGTAGAGTTGGATCTATAATTAGTGCTATCTTTTTTGGTGTATATACATGATATAATCATTCTAAGTCTATTGGAACTTCAACGATTCAAGACGGAGGTCTACAGCACTCTCCACATGATCATCGAAACCAAATGTACCTTCCAACAACTTTGCGTGGATCGATTGTAGAGCTCTAATGGTATCTTTTTCGTTAATGACAGCAGAAATGTTGATTTCGTTGGCTCCTTGCGAAATCATCTCGATATTTATTCTGTTATCAGCCAAAACCTTGAACATATTACCTGCGATACCAATGAAATTGACCATCTGCTTTCCAACTAACGATATGATAGTCATATTTCTTGTGATATCAACGGTTCCCATTCTTCTCAAATCCTTCAAAGCATTCTTCAACTGGAGTTCCTGGTCTTGCAGAATCTGGAGAGCCATAGAAACGTGAACTTCTGAGGTTGAGATCAAGTCAACAACCAACTTGAAATTATCTAAAGTTGTGAAAATGTGAGCCAAAAACCCGTGGGAAAGTGTCTTCTTGTTAGAGTGTATGTTGATGACTACGATATCCTGTTTGGCAGTGATTGCTGTAGCCGAACGTTTCTTGTGGCTAAGAACGAAGCTACTGGATAATGTCTCGTAAGCTTCAGGAGGATGTGGAGGAGTTTCTTCTCCTCTTCTTCCCACGTTATCTGGAAAGATGATGGTACCACTTCCTTTAGGATTAACCACGTTTTTGATTCTGATAGGGATCTTGGCTTTTATCACCTGTTCCATCGTGAAGGGGTGGATGACTTCCGAGCCGTAGTAGGTCAATTCAGCTGCTTCTTCAGGTGTGACACTGTCCAACAATCTGGCCGTAGGCACCTTACGAGGATCAGCAGTGAAGATACCGTCTACCTCTTTCCATACTTGTAACTCATCTGCCTGTACCCCTACGGCTACAAGGGCAGCACACAAGTCTGTGTAGCCTCTTCCTACTCCGTTCAACAATCCTCCAGGGACTGTTCCGAAATAACCAGTCAATACAGGAACAGTATCTTCGCTCAAAGCCAAGGCTCTGCTACTTAACTGCTGAGACAAGAATTTGTAGAACTTGTCATCAAAGCCGTTGGTGAAATCATAGTCTAATGGAATGACATCAGACAAGTCGATATAGGCAGCTTTCAAGCCGTGATCGTTCATAAGAGCAGCCATAAAGAGACACGAGAGCTTTTCTCCGATGGACATGACAGAGTCAAGCGATCTGGCACTGATTTCTCCAATAACTTGACATGCCCTGAGTAGCTCAGCAGCATGGGCGATTTCTCTTTTGGTGTCTGCTACCAATTTCTGCTGAATAGACTTGTTCTTCACTCTGGCTTCGGCATTCTTGACATGATCATCTTCAATGATGTCAAGTACATATTGAAAATCACCGCTTTCTGATGCTATGTCTGCTGCTTTCAACAATCGAGAAGTAGTACCTTCACTTTTTGTCTGCGACGATCTGGCAGAGCATACTACAGCGACACGGTTAGTCTTGGAGAAAACCAGAACAATATCGTCCACGATATTCTCCGGAAACTTACCCACTGAAGTGCCTCCAAATTTCTGTACTACCCAGCCTAGGGGTTTCGACGCAGTGAACCTGAGGTCCACTATTGAGTTGTACGATTTTGCTGACAACGGAGGAGAAACTGACATTGTAGGATATTTATAATTTGGGGATATTAATGAATATCTGAAACGTGAATGAATGTCAAAACCGGAGAGTCAAATTTAACTAGTGAAGTTGAAGCTCAGGTGTGTAGATCGTTCTGCTTGGCTCTTCTCAGATCTAAAATTGAATCAAAGTAGACTACGTGGTGGTCAGAGTACCAGTACCAAATAGTAGAAGAAGTTGCAGTAGATGATGGCTACAATTTCCACTGGTGTGTAATGGTTTCAAAGATATGAGCCAAAAAGAAGAAGCCAGCAAAATATAAACGATATATATATGAATATAAATATTTACTGAAGTGGAATTTTTCACTCCTATGAGTCAATTTTTCACCCCGGAACCGGAGGCACGTGATATGATTCAACTACTCTCCTATCAGATGTACTGTGTACAGGCATAATAGATAAATGAGCTGCAAAATAAATGAAGAATGAAAGCTTTTGAAAGTAGAGAACATAATGGAAATAGCAACTGAAAGTACATTCAATACAGCACTAAAATAGCTGAAACCTCTTGTCATTATTCAGTCTTTTCTGAGACCACGATAGCGCTGTTATGTTCATCCAGCTTCCGGTAGTGGTCTCAAAGATCTCTAGATGACAATTGCAAGTCGCTTTTCAATCACTGAACTACTACAAAAACCAGACTTTTGTTGGAAATTAATACTAATTCTCAATACTTTATCGGGAAACACAGAAAACCTAGCAGACTATCTTTCTTAAGTCGTCTATCGTAATTTAGACACCTGCATATGCAGCTGTCCATCTCTAGCCCTGTGCAGGCTCTAACGACTTCATGGGCTTACTATAACTTTCTGGTTCGATTCCAGTGCCGATGAGTTGTGACATTTTTCCAGCTTCATCTGCTGGCTCGCTTCAAAAATGACCAAGAGAACACTAGATACGTCGGAAGGAGTTCCAGCAAAAAAGTTGGATACCTCTTTCACGTCAGAAGACATCCACACATTCTTTAATGGGAAAATCTGGAATGAAAAATTTCAGGATGAGATGACGAAAGAGATTGAAAACAGTCAGCCCTATAGATGGGGAACAATTAGGGATCTTATGGATGACACCTTATTAAGAAATGTCAGGAGCGAGGTTTTGAGCGAAATTGCATTCACCAAAAAAGAAACTGATATCTACAAAGTTTTCCAGTCGGGAGACCTTGCCAACTTGTCTGGTTTAAACTGGGACGATCTTTCTAGATTGCCATCCTTGTACAAGTTGAGAGCTGCCATCTACTCTGAGCAGTTTAGAGATGTGGTGTCTAAAGTCACCGGCTGTGGCAAGTTAAGTGGTGTGAAGACGGATATGTCAATCAATACTTACACCAAGGGCTGTCATTTGTTAACTCATGACGATGTCATTGGCTCGAGAAGAGTCAGTTTTATCTTGTACTTGCCTGACCCAGACAGAACTTGGAAACCTCAATATGGGGGAGGTTTGCGATTGTTTCCAGCAATTGTGAACAATGTGCCAGAAACCGATTATCAAGTTAAGCTAGTTCCACAATTCAATCAAATTGCATTCTTCACAGTTCAACCTGGCAGATCCTTCCACGACGTTGAAGAAGTTAGAGTAGATAAACAGAGATTGTCCATTCAAGGTTGGTTCCACATTCCACAATCTGGCGAGCCTGGATTTGTTCCAGGAGAGCAAGAAGAAACAGAGTCAAGATCCACCTTGCAACAGTTGCAGAGCAAGGAATTACAAGAATACGATTTCCCTAAACCTTACAGAAGAGATATTCCTGTTGAAGAAGCAAAAATTTACGAAGTTGAAGCCTCCGAATTTTCGGATGTTGAATTGGACTACTTGAAGGAATACATCAATCCTTTGTACTTCCAGAAGACTAATTTTGAAAGTTTGAGCAAACTATTTGCCGAGGACTCTGTTGTCGAAATTAAGGATATACTCAAGACAGAATATGCTAATGAATTAAGAGATTTGATCAAGGACACAGAGTTGAATACGACCGTACCACAGAATTCCAAACAGGTTCATCACCCTTGGAAATGTGCAATTCCACCTCACAAGCAAAGATTTATGTACATGGATGGAACAAAGCATTTTGATATAACTGAGAAATCCATTAAATTCGTGAACCTGATTGGACCACAAGAAGCACCAAACTTCGGAGTATTGAAATTAGAAAGTGAGACAGACAAAAAATTAGCGGACTTGGCTTCATTCTTGAAATCTGTTGTATTTAAGAAGTGGTTGAAGTTTGTCACAGGATTGATTGTTACCAGTGAACAGGTATTGGTGAGGAGATTTAGACCTGGTCAAGACTTTATCCTCGCGACTACTACTGACAAAAAGATTGCTCGTAATGATGACGAATTGAATGCCTTGCTCGAGGCTACCTTGAACTTGACGCCAAGTTCCATCAATCCTAAGAATTGGGAATCTGGTGAATTTGGTGGATATGAGTTGTGTATGGCTCTACAGAACAAGAATGGCGATAATGACGATGAATTCGAAGAAGATGATGATCCTGCTATCTACCGTGCCAACGATCCTAACGATGATAGCGTTCTCTACACAAGCCAATGTAAGTGGAACTCGTTGACTTTGATTTTGAGAGATCCCACGGTCTTGAAGTTCATTAAGTATGTTAGCATTAATGCTAAGGGATCTAGATGGGATATCAGCTGTCAATGGAATGTTAAGGACAGTTATGACGATGAGGACGATAAGATCCAAGACGAATAGCAGATTTAAATTGAAAAATTTCAATGGATATGATTTGAATGTATATAAAAGGCTGTTGAAGCCATTATTTAGAATAATAGTTAATGCACCATGGTTTTTGGGTGCAAATTTCGTTACATAATATTCGGGATCGTAAATATTTCTCCGAGATAGCTACAGAACTATCTACGCATAATTGATCTGCTCCGCGATTGTATTCATCAGCAAACTCCTTCGTAATAGAATCTAGAATCGTTGACCACGCGTCTATGCAAGATTCACGTTAGTCAGGAGTTTCACTTTAGTCAGAAGGTGATGGCAGCTTGTGAAAGCCGCCTCAAATAGATCGCTTGATACTCCTGCACTTCCATGTAGAGTAATGGATTATCCCAAACCATTCGAAGTCGACCAGTATTTCAGATGCGATGGTTTCTGGGCCTTACTGTGGTGATCGTATATAACAGAACAGTTCTGGAGGTTTTTTTAAGTCTAGAAGAATACGAAAGGAAAATTTGGTTTTGTAGTTGCAACTCGAATCTCTCTAATTGTAACTACATTAAGTACTCAATGGAAATTCATACTAACGATGTCTCCCAAAGACTTTACAATGCTTGGAAAAGCGTTGAAAGCGTTTCGTGGGAAGTTGGACAAGATGTGATAAAGATGGCTACTCAAATTTATGATACAAAGGTTAGACCAATCCAGTCGGTATTAGCCGGTAGATTTGTAGATTCTGAGGACCAGATTAAACAGATGGTCTGAAGATAATGTCAGCTTCATAGATAGTTCCATGAGGATAAATTTGCCAGAAAATACTAACAGGAAAGGTTTCTGGAAAATCTCCTGCTGCACATTGAAACCATACGGAAATACAATGGGTTCGTGGTATAGCACCATGCTTATACATTTAAATACACTAATACAGAATACACAATAAAATACTAATAGACGCATAGTAGACATCTTCCACAAAGATTTAGTATGTAGTCATTGAATAGAGAGCATCAAGTGATAGTGGTAGAAATCTACATCGGCAAAAGTGACAATACTGATATAAATATTGAACTTGGCTTCTATGTGCTTTTATCTAATTCTTCTATTCTTGCAATAATTTTTAATGCCAACCTCTTTGAAAAGTATCTTGCCAAAAGGAAGTTACCTCCCATGAACCAAAAGTTTGGATGTCCGGAATCTCTCCAGATGGTTTTAACTTCTCCTTCCTCATCCAAGTTCCATACGGAGTTCAATTTGGAATTCGACTTCTCATCGACAATCTCTGAAGCGGTGTCTCTCATGTCTGCATATCCTGTAGCCAAAATAACAGTGGAAGCAGCAATCTCAGAACCGTCTGTCAACACCAAGCTGTCTTTGGTGAACCTTTCTATCTCTACACCTTGTTTTAAGCCAATTTCTCCGTCTGAAATCAACTTGCATGCCCCTACGTCTATGTAGAATCCTCCGCCCCTACGGATATATTTACCGTATAAACCAGTAGCTCCATATCCTGCGTCAGTTTTAAAGCCTGCTTTCTTGAGCGAATCGTTGAGTTCAGGTTCCAAGGATGTAATTCTTCTAAACTGCTGCTGCAGAAGAAGATTCAACAAATGGATAGGCTGGGAATGCAAGATTAGGTCAGCATCTTCTACTGGAGGTCCATTTTCATCATACAACCCTTCGTTGGTGGTCCGGACACCTTTCTCCAAGGATATGACTAAGGTAGACGATCTCTGTATGATGGTGGACTTAACTTTCTGCTCGTAGAGATCATGAGCTACGTCTATGGCCGAATTACATCCTCCAATAACCACTACGTCTTTTCCATTAACTTGGCCTGCATTCTTGTAGTCGGCAGCATGGACGACTGTTCCTTCAAACAAGTTGAAATCCTTAAAATCTGGAATCTTTGGTTTTCCAGAATGTCCCGTGGCTAAAACAATATGGCTTGGTTCCAATGCAACAACATTACCTGTACTTCTATCTACAATGTCTACTTTCCAGGTACCAGACTCTTCGTTGAAAGTGCTGTTTTTGACTTCTTTATTTGTCCAGAAGTTCAATTCCAAGTTCTTTGCATATGCTTCAAACCAGTCACCCAACTTATCCTTGGGCGAGAATTCGGGCCAGCTTTCTGGATATTTGTGATAAGGAAAGTGCTTAGACCATACTGGATCGTGCAAGACAAGAAAGTCGTATCTGTTTCTCCAGTTGTCACCGATTTTTTCGTTTTTCTCCACAATAAGTGCATCGATTCCCATTACTTTCAACCGAGCTGCTACAGTTAAACCTCCTTGACCTCCTCCTACAATAAGTACAGTTGGCTGCTTCGATTTGCCGTATTCTAGTTGACTTTTCCGTTCTTCGGCCCAAAGCTTTCTTTCGTTAAAGATCCCCACATTGAGACCTCTGGATCTACGTGCTCCGATTGCCTCTTCGTGACCATTAATGCTCTCAAGAGTTGTGAAAATCGACAATGCCTTCAAGCTAAGCTGGTCGCATTCATCTTTAGTCGATACTAGTCTCACTACACCTGACCCTACACCATATTCGTTCTCGAAGGTGAAAAGCACTTGCAACCATTCTATAGGAGGATCGCCATCATGGATAGTCACTACTTTTGCTGGATTGTCGTCTCTTAGCTTAAAATTTCTTATTTTGAACTCCTGAGCTTGCTTATCAAGAGCTTCTTCAATCTTGTCGATTCCATGGAATTGGCGAAAGTCCCACGAAAGCGCCAAATGGTCCTTCCATGAAGCATGAGAAGCTACGAGAGTTTGAAGGGCCTTCTTTGGTTTGGGATTATCATTTTTCTCATTAAAAATATTGAGAGTCTGGGAAAACTTTTCTAACCAGCTTCTGGCCAATTCATTCAAGCTACCAGTCTTCAATGCTTCTGGGTATGGAATGAGAGTGCCATAGATGTATTTTGGGGGGATGTCCTCGGCAACTGGCTCGGGCACCACAGGAGGATTGACCAATTGCGAAAGTTCAATCGTCATTGGCTTGGAATGAAGAAGAAAGTGAAAACAGAAGTGAAAGCGAAAAATTTCGCCAACTTGACTCGGAGTAGCATATAGTGAAAAATTGTTAGTCGCACTTGGTGCAAAAACGGTGGCTCTATCACGAAATGGGTGATGATTCGCAGCAAGAAAATAGAAGCTGGAGATTAGTGAAAATTGAAAAATTAGATTTCAACCATATAAAGCCAGTGGGCCGTGGAATACAATACGATTACTTCTTGATGTGCTCTTATTGAAGTGATCTCGGATAGCTGTATTTCACGATGCCGAACTCTCTGGTCGTTTTTATAGAACACACGTAGTTACCTACATAGATATGGCACTAAGGTTCTGATTACTACGAAATTGGCGATGCTGGAGTTACGCAATTTATGGTTCTCAAATTTGCTTTACTCCGAGACAAAGGAGATATACAAAGAGTACAACACATTCTCTAATATACTAAGAGCTGAACCGGTTCAGCACTGAAGGTTTTGATTTCTCTGTTAGCATTGGTGAATACGAAAAGAGACGGGTGCAAGTGAACAGATTTCGAGGTCCTTTCTCGTATTTTTTCAGATCCGGGGCCCTGACATTATAGCCAAATCTTCTCTACGACCTCTCTGACTACGGAGAATGCTCCTTTTAGCTATCTATCTGTCACAGTTCCTATCCCTTACCCCACAAGTCAGAACTCGGATGAGTATCGGCTCTTAACAGTCACATGGAAATCTTGACCCGATCAGGTGACGGGAAACCATTTCTCAATTGGCAGATTCCACCCTGGCCAGTATTCGTAGCGCGCAGCGCAGCGGCCAGACGCCGGGTAACCTGCAATAGTTGGGCAAGTCTCATCGGTCTAACTGTAATTGTTTTTGTTGAGAGTCCAATCTCGGGTGCGACTGTGAAAAATACACGATATTTATACAGCGACATTTCCTCTCTGATCTCCCTTTTCCAAGCCTAACTTTCTTTGCTCTATCGATCTCCCTTGCCAGACAGACACATCCCGTATAGACATCGCCATGGCCGACACAGAACCCTCACCGCTTTTCGTCTTCTCGACTATCGCGATAATCATTCTGACCTTCGTCATTTTCTACTTTGTTCAGCAAAGCAAGAAGAACACCCCCGTTTTGAAGCCAGACACTTTCCAGAAGTTCCCTCTCATTGAAAAGACACGCGTCTCACACAACTCCAGTGTCTACCGTTTCGGTTTGCCCAAGTCGACCGATCGCTTGGGCTTGCCTATTGGCCAGCACATCTCCATCGGAGCTACCATAGGCGGTAAGGAAGTTGTCAGATCATACACCCCTATCTCCACCGATGACGAATTGGGCTACTTCGACTTGTTGATCAAGACTTACGAAAATGGAAACATCTCCAAGCATGTCGACTCCAAGAAGGTTGGCGAATACGTCGAGATCAGGGGCCCAAAGGGCTTCTTCACCTACACTCCAAACATGGTTAAGTCGTTCGGTATGATTGCTGGTGGTACCGGAATTGCTCCTATGTACCAGATCATCACCGCCATCTTGAGAAACCCTGCCGATAAGACCAAGATCTCGTTGATCTACGCCAACGTAACAGAATCAGACATCTTATTGAAGTCGGAATTGGACAAATGGGCTGAAGAACACCCTGATAATTTCTCGGTCCATTACGTATTGAACGAGGCACCTGAAAACTGGAAGGGCTCGGTTGGCTTTGTCACTCCGGAAATCATTGACTCGAAATTGCCAAAGGCCTCTGACGATTCCAACTTGTTGTTGTGTGGTCCTCCTCCTATGATCAGTGCTATGAAGAAGGCTGCTGTTGGTTTGGGCTTCGCCAAAGCTAAGCCTGTGTCCAAGTTGGGCGACCAAGTTTTTGTCTTCTAAGCTCATATCAACTCGAGGTTAGAAGAGTATAGACACGATATAAAGATATTTATAAATAGTTAATCAGATGAATGAACAGAATCTGAATTCCCAACTACACAACCAGTTTATTATCTGTACGTCGTAGAACATACTGCAGAAATCGTCGTTCAAGATTGTGAAGATTTACCATTATGACATTTCGCGCTACCAATCAAGAATAAATTTCGAATTTACATGATTCCTTGAAGATTACTTGTGACCAGCTGATTCGATATGTTGAAGAATTAAACTATGAGTCAACTAATATCACTGTTTATCTTACATCATCGTTTTATTGTTTCTCTAGCCTAAACACCAGATGATGAAATGTGAGGCAATTTGCAACCGTTGTATATCTCCTGCATTTGAGAATAGACTGAACAGCTTCTACAGTGAAGCACATGTACATAAGACGCCAAAAGGTTCCTATATGAATAGCCCGAAAGAATACAGCAATATCTACAGCTCTTAGAAACTGGAGACTTAGTCGAGATGAAATGTGAAGCCAGATATATTTTTTTATCTGCAGCAATTTAATGGCTGCGAAATGCGATCAAAAATTGAAATTCTCGTTGGGAGTGGTAGGAAAAGCTGCTTCAGGGAATTTATGTAACAGAAATGCAGACCCAACAGGGAACTTCCAAGCTTTTGTAGTAAATATGGAGCTATGTATATACTTCAATGTCACGCAGAAGCGATAGCAGCCCTCCTACTTGAATCACGAATTACCTTTCTTTGCTCATATACGTAGTAACATCTCAGGGTCAACTAGTCGATGAGATTGAACCTGTCAATTTAGGCTTTCAGTAACATTTTACATAGGCTTCGCTGGTTGTAACTTTAAAGGTCTGGTGATTTTGTAAAGTTTTTTCTGGCTAGATGGTGTCAACACCGAGATTATGGTTTTCTGGTGCCATTGCTCTGAAACGAGAGCCAACGCTGACATCTATTCAGTTACAAATACGTGCATTGACACTACAATCAGTGGAAACAGTAAATATAATTGAAATGTATATTTCTTAGCACATACAAACGTATTTGTCTGAATGCTCTATTTCTACAATTTTCATATTATCCTGTGGTTTTCCAACTGCTCCAATGCGACTGTTTGTTTCTAATGGAAATAACAGAATTGCGGGAAGTTTTCGATATCTCCAGAGTCGTGGGACGAAGAGCACCAATTGCTTATTTCTCAAGAGTTCTATTTTTTAAGATCTTGAAAGCGATATCCATGTTCCAAGCAATCTCCTTATCCTGCAGATCAACGCCATTGGTAACAAGTTCGGGTTTGCAATGTATCCATGTGTCTGACCAACAGGAACGTGTCCGTCCACCTGGGCGATCAGACAGACTTTTATCGATATTGAGCTATTCTATTGGCTGATTGCTGTCACTGGAGACCGTGGGTTGTCGTGGTCTATGTCGTCTTTATCAGCACTCGTTAGCCAGCGAAGATTGCTCCCAGAAATGTCAGATAAAATGGCTCGGCTGAGGTGAAGCACCTGCTGCGACAGACAGACAGAAAGATTCTCACCCAAAATGTCAGACATTGACAGAAGCTGAACGGCTGCACAAATAGATTTTGCTATCCGTGTCTGAATCTCTGGAGCAGCCCTCTACAGCTGGGCTCAGGCTTACCCCTATTGGTAAGTCCGGTGGTTTTCCATGACTCGTATAACCATTTTACGAGGCAGCAAAAGGAATGTCACATTCCGGCCGCCGGCCGAGCCTTCTGAAGCTGACGTCCGACAGACAGTGACCGAGCGTTGCCGCAGGCCACGGAAAGCTGCTGACATCAAAAAAGAACTCACGCTGTGCACGTGACCGCAAAAGAAACATGATCAACTCAAATCCGGCCGACAGATATTTCCACAAGGGGCAGGACCAGAATTCCATCAGCAGCAGACTTATATATTCCGACTGATCCTCTGAGATGGCTCCAATCTCGACTATTTCCAAAACTCATTATTGACATTCGTATCTGTTTGTTCCGAAAGACAAAAAGCATTCCATTTACATTAGCACCATCACCTGGGCCCGTCCTCATCGGTTGCCCCACTCACTATCTATACGACTCTCCTACAGATTAATATAGGAGTTTTGGCTGTGAACTCTGCGACAATTTCTCACTTTCGCAATTACAAAGACACAAGCCAATTTGTACTGTAACAGCCTTACAGCACGATATATCACTACTACCATCCTTGTATCCATTGCTGTACTACACCGTTGCCGCATTCGGATAGTCCAATTGCACCAAAACTGGCAACATTTGTGCCAATATTGCACATCACATCTCACACACTGCGCACCATGCCTTTCTTCCTCTACTGGCTCTCCATACTAGCCACAGTCACTTCGGTGGTGAATGCCGCTCCGCTTTTCCAGGCCAGCAAGGAGAACATCCTTCTAGCTGCTATAGAGGATCCCTTGCGGGAAATCCAGATTGAAAACATCTTGAGCGATGCCACCAAGTTCAGAAACCTTCCACCTATCGTCTCATTGCCCCGCAAACACGAAAGATCGCTTGCGGACGGCGAGATTCCACGTTACGCCATCGACTTTGCTCCCATAGTCCACCTCTACTCGGAGGAGAGATACTTGCCATACGATATTCTGAAATTTGTAACGAATTTCCACGTAGAATACGAAAACGGAACAACAATTCCTGGTTTCGAAAGCTTAACATTACAGAAAATGGGAGAATTACCTCCAGAAAGAGAACTATTTCTCACGTCAGAGACTGACTTTGACACCGATCCAGAATGGATCACCGGTTCGAAAAACAAACCCAACTTGATCAACGGAGAGATCAAAGACGCCCCAGCAACTTTAATTGTAGTAGACAAAGGAAACGGCTGGGTGGACGCGTATTGGTTCTACTTCTATTCCTTCAATTTGGGTCCGTTTGTCATGGGCTCGGGCCCCTTTGGAAACCACGTAGGTGACTGGGAACATTCGCTAGTCAGATTCTACAAGGGCCAACCGGTCATTGTGTGGATCTCTGCTCACGGAGGAGGAGGTGCTTATTTCTACCATAATTTAGAAAAGTACGCCTTGCAGCCCACTCATCCAATAATTTTCAGCGCCAGAGGGACCCATGCCAATTATGTGAGTGTTGGCCAACATCCACATGATTTGCCCTACGGAATCTTATCTGATTTCACTGATAGAGGTCCATTATGGAATCCTACTAAAAACTATCTAGGCTACACCTTTGATGGAGAAAACGTCTATCCCGGTTCCACAAACACCAACGCCAAACATGTAGGTAGAGAAGTAGAATATGGCAATTGGTTGGCATTTAACGGACACTGGGGAGACAAGCAGTTGCCTGACGATGATCCCAGACAGCGCTATACCCTTATAGGCGGCCACAAGTATATCGATGGTCCACGTGGACCATTGATGAAGAACTTGTTGAGATTGAAGCCCTGTGAAAGACACAAGTGGTGGAATTTCTGGGCTGGCTGCAACGTTAGAGAAAATATCAAATGGGGTATTGGAGTTGAATCCGAGGGGTACAACTGCGGCAACATGTTTGTTAACATCAAACCCAAATGGTTGAGAAGAACATTGCAAAGGATTACATACGGAGGAGGCTTCTGTTATCTTGTTGACTTGATTTATGGTTGATTTTACTTTCACTTCCTAACTAATTACTAATTACTAATATTTTCCTTCAGTTCATACTAATTACCTTAATCGATAGAATTGCATGCATAGTTACAAATCTGTATAGATGTAGAGTAGAAAATCCAGAAGCCCAGAAGTAAATCAGCCGTACCAAGTAGAATACTAGGGAACAAGATAGAGGTGTGCTACAATTGCGTCACAGATCTGCCTTAAATTTGCAGAATATGCCACTTCGTCTCAGAGTCAAGGGGCTGAACAAGATGACTCTTGAAGACACGAAATGGCCATACAGGTGGGTAGGCTATATTAGATGCTCTTAATAACTTTCAGAGTTAAATCACCGCCTGAAGACTGAAAAATTGAGAGCAAGAGTCATGAAACAATGGGGCATTTCTATTTTCTAGAGTATTAGCATATTTTATAAATTTTTCCATTGACTCACAGAGTCAGATTTTCACATCGTACCACAGAAATTTCTTACAAGTTGGAGGGATCAGAGAAGGTAGCTTGTATTGATGCTGAACTGTAGGTAGGGCGTCCATAGATTGCTTTAACATTCTCGTTCGTCTCCAACGGAGGTCTACCGTTCATTCGGCGCTCAGCAAGTGCCTAGTAACTTCTGGCGTGCCTCATCGCGGCTAAAATTAAGACGCTGCATAACGCCGTTTGCGAGAAAATTTATGCACCTGATGATGGATGCAAACTGAAAGGTTTATAAGAGAGGGATTTACCGTGGAAACGGCAATGGACAAGCGAGAAAGAATCTTGAAGAGTCACGAGATTTGGACCTCACCGAAACCATATAGCTTAGCTAGTTTTCGTTGTAGGTTTGTTTTGTATTTCGCCCATAAGAATAACCCTCTTGTCCATACATTCGTCATATAAGCCAGACTCAGTCATCATCTTGCATACCACGTTAAGCTACTTTCATACGCTTCTCACAAAAGTTTATTATGGACGGTTCCAGTTACGACGACAAACAGTCTCAGACTGGCGAAAACTCCCACTTAGCCTCTACGGCTGTCTCCAGCTCACCTTATGAACAAGGTCTGGAGCACAACACTTCCCATGCCATATGGCACTCTTTTGTAGATTCTTTCAAGCCAGCTATAGAAACACAGGTGTTGTCGAAGAACAAGCGCTACAGCGATAATGAGGACGAAGAAGCAGACATCTCGGATATCCAGAGAATCAATATCAACACTTCCAAATCTCATTTGAAGAGAAAGTTAAAGAACAGACACTTGCAAATGATTGCAATTGCATCTGCTATTGGTCTGGGTTTGCTCATTGGTACTGGTTCCGCCTTGAGCACTGGTGGACCTGCTGGTATCTTGATTGCCTGGGCATTGACCGGTGCCTCTATTCTCTGTACCATCCAAGCCATGGCCGAATTAGCTGTGACTTTCCCTATCAGTGGCTCTTTCAATGTCTACGCCAGCAGATTCATCGATCCCAGTGTAGGTTTCTCCGTGGCCTGGAACTACTTCTTCCAGTTCTTAGTATTACTTCCCTTGGAATTGGTTGCTGGCTCCATCACCATGACTTACTGGAACACCTCCATCAACCCTGACGTGTGGGTTCTTATTTTCTATATTGTCGTATCTTCAATCAACTTTTTTGGTGTCAGAGCCTACGGTGAAGCTGAATTTGTGTTTTCTACTTTGAAGGTTCTTGCTGTTATTGGCTTTATCATTGTGTCAATCGTCTTGGCTGCTGGAGGTGGTCCCAATGGCCACTACCATGGCTCTCTTTACTGGCACAACCCTGGTCCATTTGCCAATGGTTTCAAGGGTGTAGTCAGTGTCTTCATCACTGCTGCTTTCAGTTTTGGTGGGACAGAGTTAGTTGGACTTACTGCTGCTGAAGCAGACCAGCCTAGAAAGTCTCTTCCAAAAGCCACCAAGCAGGTCTTCTGGAGAATCCTAATGTTCTACATGGTGTCGTTGACATTAATCACCTTCCTTGTTCCATATACATCCGACAGATTGTTGGGAGCATCTTCTGTTGATGTTACTGCTTCGCCTTTCGTTATCGCTATCCAGAACGGAGGAATTAAGGGCTTGCCATCAGTCATGAATGCTGTTATCCTTATCTCTGTCATCTCAGTTGGTTCGTCTTCAGTTTATGCCACCTCTAGAACCTTGACTGCCTTGGCTGAACAAGGCTTGGCTCCAAAGATTTGTGGATATGTTGATAGAGCAGGTAGACCTTTGGTGGCCATCATTATCACCAACATCTTTGGGTTGCTCAGTTTTATTGCTGCCAGTGGCAAACAGGCCGAAGTGTTTACCTGGCTCTTATCTATCTCAGCCATGAGTTCCATCTTCACCTGGTTATCCATCTGTCTTGCACATATCAGATTCAGAAGAGCTTTGGCTTCCCAAGGTAGGACGACTGATGAGTTATCCTTCACCTCCCAAACTGGTGTTATTGGTTCATGGTTTGGAGTTGCTTTGAACACCCTTGTTATTATAGCCGAGTTCTGGTTGTCCCTTTTTCCTTTGGGCGAATCTCCCAACGCTGAGGGCTTCTTCCAGACATATCTTGGTTTTGTGATCTTGATAGTTTTTTACATTGGCCACAAGATCTGGAGAAAGAACTGGATTTTGTTTATCAGAGCCAAGGATATTGATGTTGACTCGGGTAGAAGAGAGGCTGATATCGAAGCTTTGAAGGAAGAGTTGGCTGAAGAAAGAGCCATTTTGAGATCCAAGCCTTTTTACTACAGAGTGTACCACTTCTGGTGTTGAAATTTCGCAGCCATCAACTTAGAAAGGCAATTGTATTGTAGTGTACCATAGACAATAAAAGTGATTTTAATTAAAAAAAAAAACTAAAGTTCCTAAGCTTAGAAAGAAGGGCAGCAGATTGAACTACCGCTACGGTATATATTGAATCTTTCTTTTCGACTGTAGAGTTATTCTAGACTACTCAACCTCCATTTTTCAAAATGAAAAATTTCGCACTATATTACCAGATAACTATATACAGCGCTACCAGCAAACTCCATCAACTAATAAAGAAACCATTGCAAAATTAGTCCAATATTGAAATAGCTTTCGGTCTCGTTTCTTCACATTATTTCTCCTATTTCATTGTACATAGCCTATTCGAGATTTCCGAGGACAGTCAATGTCGTCACATCATCCAAGCATTGGCAGTTCTGGGCTTGGCTCCGTTTTCAAATCTCTCACCAAATCACTCAAGTCTTCGACTAAGAATGTTCCAGTTCTGATTAATCCTACGGTTGTGGGAGGAGGCCAGGATTTGCCCCAGCTCTTTCACCAACTCAAGCATGGAAGTCTTTCGGTACGAACGGATACGGCAGCCAAGTTGGCAGAATCTCTCGATAAATATTCTATATCTTCGATTCCAGAACTCTGGTATCTAGCACGAGATATGTGCGATCCACGGATGCTGAGTAGTAGCAGACGTGTTGCATTAGCTTTGCTAGACAAGTGTATAAAACACGATGATGATTCTGTAGGAGCACGTTTGAGATATTTTCGTGATATCGTCACTTTTTGTCAATTAAAGCCGGGAAGCAAAATTGATCCAGAATTCGATTTGTTCTTGGCAGCGTTGAAAACGCTCACAAATGATGGCAGAGATATTCATGACTTCTGTATCTACGACGACGAAAAGAACTTCAACTCGTTGATCGATTTGAGCTTGTTTTTGTTGGCTCCATTGCTGAAGAACTATGTCTACCAGGATCTGCTTCAAGATGAGAAAACCTTAAGCAATGATAAGGAGTTCAGC
Organism: Scheffersomyces illinoinensis; assembly: GCA_030572695.1. Taxonomy (NCBI): domain Eukaryota; kingdom Fungi; phylum Ascomycota; class Pichiomycetes; order Serinales; family Debaryomycetaceae; genus Scheffersomyces; species Scheffersomyces illinoinensis. The sequence goes on along the minus strand of JAJMAP010000094.1, from coordinate 10,837 downwards.
TTTCTCGTATCGACGTTGGATTTCGTCAAAAACTGTCTCAAGTTCAACTTCACCTTACTTGAGGAGTCGCTTGTAGTCACGATTCTCAACAGAGCCGTAGAAATCGGCTTTCAGACCACTAATAAGTTGATTCTCATGAACGTTCTAGAGCTCACCGATTCAGTAATCTTATTTGGAAGTATACCAATCGACTGTTTCAACAAAGTCATAAACTTCTTCAGTTCTGTCTACGGCATTAGTATTGATGACAACCTTAATCGGACCGTCTGGGAAACGATAGATAGCCTCTGCAAAGAAGACACCTTTCAACTAGTAATAACAGGGTTGTGTGATACTATACTGAGCCATGAGTTGCAAAGATACCGAGGCTCCACGACAACCATTCTGGAAATGAACTTGCTCACTACGTCCGTCAACTCTTGTATCGGTGCCATCGAATTAGTACAGATGCTACACGTAGTCAATGTCACTCATAATAGATTATCTTTTGAAAGCATTTACGCTGGCGTACTCAGGGCTTCTAAGACAGCCATTTCATACAATATTCCATTGATAAACACGACATTCTTGCGCTCTTATGACAGACTCTTCTCAAAGGAATCATACAGCATCAACTACAACATACAGTTCAACGACTCGTTTGACAAAATCTTACCTTTTGCTCTCTGGTACTCTAGTTCACTTTCTGTTTTCGATGTTCTTAAGGGTTTAAGGATAAACACGGATCAGGATAAGAGTTATATGCTGTCTATTTGTCTATCTTTACAGTCATTGTATGAGAATCACGAATTACAATCTCCCAAAGACAAGTTAGTCAATTTCTTGATGTTGAACTATCAATACTTAGCTCCTTCCAGTTGTAAGTTTATTCTTCAATTCTACAACGACGAAAGAATGTGCTGTTTACTAAACCCATTCTGGAAAGACAACTGTGTTAAGTTGTTAAACTATTTCTATTACAACACGTCTAATTTTGAAACTAAAGTGGAATGCATCCGTGTTATCAAAGAGGGCCTTGAAACGTCATTATCTATATATTCAAAAAACAGCATAAACTATGACTTGGTACTTGATATTCTTCGGAAGTCCATGGAAGAAACTGACGAGCTACTTGTGGATTATCTTGTGGATAACCTCTTCACTTATGCTGCTGTGCAGACCAATATAGTTCAGTTCAGACAATTATGTTCGGTCTTCACCTCTGCTTTCGATGTAAAATTACATCCACCACATCAAGACAGACTTCTTGGTATAGTATCTATAAGCTCTGTGGGCTCTATGACTCAGGGGTCGAACACTGGATCATCTTTAGTAATGTCTCCAATGTTCACACAAAAGCTTGCAAAAGCCATAGCCAGGGTTTTTGTTATCACATCGTCAAGAGATAGCCAGAAAGCCCAAGAATGCTATGAGTTCATGATCATGATGTTTGAATATGCCATGGTTAACAAGAATGCGGAATTGCTATTGATTCTCAGCAAGTGCTTGATTAGAATTAGAGCAACTAGCGAAAACCATATTTTCCTCCAGCAACCTCAGGATATGAACGGGCTTGCTTCAGCTTTCAAGAGAAGTATATCTGATCCAAATTATAACAAGGAATCTTCTAATAATTTCAAGTGGACGTATCCTGAGTCTGTATCATATCTACCTGAGAACTTCTTTGAAAAGCCTTGTAGAAATTTGATTTTAATTCATGGAAGAGTGGAACGGGAGGGCAGAAGTACTGATGTTTCTTTCAATGAGGAAGATAAAGACTCTAACAGAAAGGGTTTCATCAATTTGAGCAAATGGTTCAACTTCGTTGTAGAAATTATGGAAAACTTTGTAGATTGGGAGGTGTATTCTTTCATTTGGGGACATTTCTGTTCACAGATTTCAAATATGCAATTGTTCTACAATTATGATGAACTAATCATTCGTGTTAAGAACATCATTTGTGAACAGTTGACATTGAATTTACCTTCGACAATAAAATTGCCTACCGAATTCACAAAGGCAGATTTACAAGTTGCCTTTGTCAGAACTCTTTCTTCTCTATTGGCATACCACGCCAAGTTTTCCAAATATGACGAAGACCAAATTGTTAACTCCCTAATATTTGGTTTGGGGTCCTGGGAAAAAACTGCTATACCATGCATCAATATCTTAACCGTATGCTGTTATGAAATCCCACTATCGATCAAGAAGTATCTATCAGTGATATTGACCAGATTGCAGACCAGAGTCACTAGTGCCTTTGCCAGTACACATACTCTTGAATTCTTAATGTCTTTGATTCACTTACCGGTCTTGACTTCCAACTTCACAATCGATGAGTTCAAAAGAGTATTTGGTATTGCTTTCAAGTATATTCAGTATGCTAATGATCTTAAGAAAAGACCCGCTAGTTCTGAAAATCAAAATATCTTGCAAACTCATGGGGTCGATGCTCAAGTAGAGCAGACGCCATCGACTCAGGCTACTGAAATCACTCCTATTTTATCGCAGCACTTGTATTCGCTATCCTATTGTGTTATTGCTAACTGGTTTCTCAAGATCCATATGGATGACAGAAAGAAACTCTCGTCATTCCTTGTTAAAAACCTCATTCTTTGCAATGAAGGCATAAATGAAATCGATGACCAGACTGTAAGTTTTCTTGACTTTATCATCAGATTCACGTATAGTGACTTACCCTTGAAAATAATAAATTCGGTAACGACAACCCCTTCTTCCAAAAGAAACAAGGTCAACCGGTGGATAATTGGTAATAGCATCATTAGTCTTGAAACTAATGGGTCCAATGGTGACTCTGTAATGATTATTAGAAGACCAACAGGAGTGGTCAAGTTGGTAATTCAATTGGAGCACGAGCATGATGTGGACGATGTGACAAAGGTCATAAACTCCAACTACTTCTTATTGCAACTCTTTGACAACATTGACGATGCACCCAACTCGAAACCAACACCAATTATCGAAGACTCTATAGTTTTGCGAGCTTTGACGGTATTGGATAGAATTCCAACTGTAGACTTCCATAGAGTCGGAATTGTATATATTGGCAAGGGACAGTCCAAAGAGTACGATGTTTTGACAAACCATATCGGATCCAGGAATTATCATAATTTCCTCGATCGCATTGGAAGTCTATATAAACTCAAGCAGAATCCACCAGAAATTTACGTTGGAGGTTTAGACACTGAGAATGGGCTTGATGGAGAATATGCTCGATATTGGAGAGATAAGACGACCCAGATCATCTTCCAGGTTACCACCATGATGCATAATCCCAGTCTTGGTGATGATGGAGAGAGACATGTAGAATTAAAGAAAAGGCATATTGGAAACAACTATGTAAACATCTACTTCGACGAGTCCGGTTTGGAGTTCAATTTCAATTTGATCAAGTCGCAGTTCAACTTTTTGAACATTGTGATTTCGCCTCATACCATAACGACTTCAAAGGTGTCTACGTCTGAAACCAAAACCACCACTATCGCACATGATTCCAGTGACGATTTCATAGATTCTGGGCATGAAAAGGACAACGCCAGTAATCAATTCTACAAGGTAAAGACCTACAGAAGAAGCGGTGTGCCTGGAATCTTTGCCACCTGTCATTTCAAGATTGTATCTGAAGACAAGTTGGCTATTTTTGTACGGAACTTAGCCATCGTAGCTAATCAATTTGCAGATGTATGGCATTCGAATATCTCTGGTTCGTATACTTCCATCTGGTCGCAGCGTGTGAAACAGATTAAGGCATTAAAGCAAAAGACTTTGGAAAACCATGAAGTATTACGCCAGGAGGAGATCCAAAGACAGATGCAGTCGAAGGCTACAGGAGTGGATGCTAGGTCGAGTAATAATACAGCCCAGTCGTTCTTTGAGCAGCTACAATTGGATTCTGGAGCTGCAAGCAGTACGTCAGTTTCACCAAAGGCAGACGATGGAAATGACTACAAGTTTGAATATTTAAACATGGAACTTAACGAAGATGGAAACAGCGACGAATTGTACCAATCGGTAGAGTTTAACTCGTACACGGCTTAGAATAATTTATAGATAAATAATAAGCCATATAATGAATTTGTCTAGAAGTGCTGTAATATTTGAGATATCCTTTAATTAGAGAATCGACTTGCTGACGCTTTCATATCCTTTAAATACAATACAACTGCCAGTTTTCCACTTTAGCCGTATATTTGTATCCAACAAGAACAGAGTAGTTGTCGTACTCGGCTTGAGCGTATCTAGGGATACGATATTTTTGAAGCGGTTGCAAAATCAAGTTGCAAACGACGCTCGGTGATTAATGCCGATTTGGGCAGGTGTGGCTGGTCACGTGTGCGCTTATCAATTTGAGATGAAATTTGCACTGTATCGAAGAGATGAGATAATCCTGGGGAGAGGCAGTAGAAGACGACCCAGTACCGGCAGGTATTGGTTTTGTCGGGAAGATTTCCTGGAAGTAACCGAACAAATGGAGAAATAAACGGGGAGAAGATTTCTGAAGATTGGTGTTGAAACATAAAGTGCAAATCTCCCGTAATCGGAAATTGATAAGTTGTAGGTATTTTACTGTTCGCATCTTGGCTCCGAATCAGTTTTGATACTGGCCACGGCCTTTGCCTGCCGTATAGACCCGTTTTAGAGAGGGAGAAACTAGAACATGGGCCAGAGGGACGTTGAAATTTCAGCGCCAGCGGAAAAGAAAGAAAAGTCCCCAGAGGGGCAGTTGCGGCCGAGTTGAGCCGCAGCGTGGTACAGCATTCCGATGGTGTATTTTCCCGTGCTGGACCGAAGTTTTTCTTTTTCTCTGGCTATCTTACCAACTGAGTAAGGAGATAAAGGATTGAGGAGTCTCAGAAGCATTAGTAATGCTGCCGTATATACATGTGCTGGGATAATAGTATCTCCGATTCTGGTGAATAGTTTTGAGCCTCCACAATGGTCCTGTAGAGGAAGGAAATGCTCACCGTTCTGGACTGTGTCGCGGTGATTATCTCACTAATCTAATCTATAGCGAGGCTGTAGGGCATTTTTGTAGAGTGATCCGCTAGTATTCGTTTTATTCAGTCTTGTTAAGATTTCCTCTTCTTCCTTTTCTTCTTGCTACTCCTTCTTACTTTCAGAAAGCTTCTTGGAGAACTTGTCTTCTTGGAATACCGTTAATTCTGCCCTGCTAATTCCAATTTTCACACGATTCGGCACAGTGGCACCGTTGGATTAGTGAGAAAAATCCATCAGGCATAGTATAAGCTTCGGCTCAGCACCGGAGATTTATTGAAGAATATTGAAATACTGTTAAAAACAGCCGAAAAGGCGTAACTGTCTTTTTTGATCGCGTCTTTGATACTTATCCTTTGGCCATTTTCGTTCTTCCTTTCCGTCTTCATCATTCTTTTCGGATCCTTCCGTCTCTAATCACCTTTATCATTCACTTTTCAGTTTTTCAACTTTTTGCAGATTGCCATTAATTTCGCTACTCATAGATTACATTATCATGACAACTACCAAGGCTTTAGATTCTGTCTACAAGACGCTCAAGTTCCAGAGTGACGCCGTGGCCCATCTCCACCTCCAGTACCAAACAGACTCGTTCTCCCAGAATAATCTCCAGGAGCTGTTGAATATTCTCTACCATACCTCTCAAGTGGCTCATGGAAAAATCGTTATTCTGGGTATTGGAAAGTCTCACAAGATTGCTAACAAGTTGGTGGCGACTCTAAACTCGCTTTCCATCCACTCTTCCACTTTGCATCCGCTGGAGGCTCTTCATGGCGATTTGGGTCTTATCAATGAAGACAAGGACTGTTTGGTACTCCTCACAGCTTCTGGAAACACCTCTGAGTTGCTCCAGCTTCTTCCTCATCTCCTGCCATCCATACCGATCATTTTGTTAACTTGCAACCGCGACTCGAAGTTATCAAATCATCCCCAGGTCAATTCGTTACTCTATGCTTCGCTTCCTAGCTACTTAAACGAAGAGACGATCCACGGACTCCCGGCCCCCACTGTGTCTACAACTTTATCGCTCATCTTAGCTGATGCTACCATATTGGCTCTTCTGGAAATGATTGAAGAAGATGTCTTGAAGCGCAAAAAGCAATTCTCTATGAAACACCCCGGTGGTTCCATTGGCTCGTATTTGAGCCACCTTAATGACAATTTGAATACTAGTAGAGACAGTAACACGAAGAAGTCGTTTTCCTCTCAGGTTTCCAGCTCTAGCTTGCTTAGTTTGAACCAAATAAGGCAGAACTTCCGATCTTCACCTATGGGTCCAACCAATTCTGCCGCCAAGTCGAATGTAAGCTCACTCACGTCATCTGACGACGAGTTTGATGTCTTGGACGTCAAGCAAAGCAAATCTTCTTCTAACATCGACTTTATCTTGACAAATTCTATAAAATTGGCCAAACCAGCCCAAATCAAAGTAGTTTCACACGAACAGGTGTGGAATCTCAAACATGACGAAGAGTTGAAGTTGTTGCAGTGGATCACTCTTTACGATTTTCTAATTGTGGACAAAAGGGGCTTGGGTATAGACACTGCTACAGTCAAAGACATCTACAAACTGACTTATGGGTCTCAGGAAAGTAAAAGCGTAGAATATTGGAACAAATTCCATTGGGATTTTATGAGAACTTTCAAAGAGATAGATATATGAAGCTAAGCAAAAATACCTATTGATTACAGCTACTGCAACATCTACAATAGGAGAAACCCCATAATAACAATACCACAACTACAGTAACAACTGCGTGCTAACAATTATTTCATTTATTACATTACAATTTTCGTCAGCGATTGAGGAATTAGAATAATTTTTATAATTTTTTTACGATATAGTCTTCAATTAATGTTCAGAAGCAAGGGCTTCTTAAGGTTTATGAAAAAGCAAGTTTTCGTATATCTAACAAGTAAAAGTTCCATATATACAATGAGCAAGACGAAAATTCGGTGCTTTTATGTTTTCAGCAACTAAGAGACTATATAAGAAAGTAAATCAAAAGGCTATACACAGACAGTGACGTGAGAGTTTAATATTTATAGGTTGAAAAGGACATTTACAGAGGGAGCTCGGTATTTACACTGTAGCAATAATTAAAGGATGGAAAAATAAGTAGGAATTTTAGTATCGTCTTGGTTCACAAAAAAAAGTAGTAGTTGTCAAATTATAGCCATCAAACTATAATACACTTGACAGCAAGTTTGAAGCTAGTTGTTTTCGGCTTCGATAAGAGCGGTCTCGGCAACAATAATCATCTTTTCGACTGAGGCAAGATGTTTACCATAGGTATTCTTCGAAGAAATCTGCTTCAAGTATTGTCTCAACTTGACAACCAAGATTCTCTTTTCTTCACTATTGGCATCGAATCCTTCCACCAACTTCTGGATCACATAGTTAGCGTACTGATCCTTCATCATCAAAGCCAAAGGAGATTCGTCACTAACCAACTCTACATTGAAGTCCTCATTTCCAAGCATCACTTCACGGAGAATCCTCTTTCTCTGGCTCAAAGTACCATACTTGATACATTTCTCAATTACATTAGAGGCGAACTTGTGCTTGGAGAAGTTTACTACAGAGCCTAGAACAACTTTCAAGATAGCTTCGCGATCATCTGGTTCTCCTCTTTCCAAGATGTGTTGCATAACATAGTTACCGTACTGGTCCTGGATTAAGTAGAAGATGAACCTGTTGAGTTCTTGCAAAATCACCTGTTGATCTTCAACATTGGAGTATTCTAGCAATCTCTGAATCACACGACATCCATACGGATGAGTCGATAAATGGTAGATCTGGTTGTCCAAGCTGTCCAAGATGAATCTTATTCTATCGAAAGGGATTCTTTCAATAGACTTCTGAATGACATGGTTACCATTCTGGTCTTTGGCGCAGATCAAGATGTAGTCTCTCAACTCTTCGATGATCTTGATCTGACCATCGAGGTCAATTGCTTCCAACGCTCTTTGAACCACTCTACATCCATACATCTGCAACGACAATTCATAAATATGACCAATCATGTAATCCAACAAGACTTTCTTCTGTGTCGTAGAGCCATGTTCGAAGTATTTCTGTATTACATAGTTGCCAAATACATCTGTCATCAAGTCGTATGAAATGTCTCTTATCTCGTTGAAAATCACTTCCTTCTCCTCGTCGCTGGCATCGGGTAACTTCTGTTGAATGAATCTGGAGCCATGCTGATCTTTGGTAAATTCAACAGCATGACCATAGATATCCTTCAAATAGTACTCCTTACCTTTGGCATTGGAACGGACTTCTTCTAGTAAAGGAGATCTGTAGATGTGGTTTCCGCCCTTGCCAGTGTTCGAGTTCTTAGCACCATTTCTTCCACGCTTACCAGAGGAAGTCGGAGGAGTCGGAGCCGAATCCTTTGCAGCTGCTGGAGGAGCGGGAGGAGGAGGGATGCCTTCTACGAACATTGAACTCTCCGCAGGATGCTGATTTGGCGAAAGAGGAGTAATTC
>JAJMAP010000093.1:0-38095 GCA_030572695.1 Scheffersomyces illinoinensis | reverse complement strand
ATGATTCATTACTAATACTCTGCTACACCTGTACCTCTTCATCCACCAACCTGCTCACATAGCTGCTGTACTCTTTGTCAACTAGAAACAACGCATACGGCGTCGTTCCACTCGTAGCCTTCCTCACTACACTCACCAACAACTGGTTCTTCTCGTTGTACGAGAGCTGCGACTGTGGCAGTTCTAAAATCAGATACAAGTTCTCCACCACAACCACCAATCTAGTGCTCTCAGGAATCGCCTTGGCCTTCTCTCCGATCTTGTTCCTGATCTCTAGTATGGTATCGATCTGCTCGTAGTCTATGATCTTTCCTAGGTTGTCATTGTCCACAAGCGTAATAAGCTCGTATGGTCCAGTATTGTTGAAGTAGATTACCTGGACATTCGCAAGAGTAGCACCTCTTCTATTGATAGCATCGTTACCACTCCTGCCTTCGCTGGCCTGTTCGGACATCATCTTCAACTGTGCAACAATGTAGGCCACGCAGGGAGCCAAACGGCCGTCTCTGGTGTAGACATATGTTGAGGATGGCGAAGGAACCACCGACACTGGAACCTTGGCGGAGTCTTTGGAGTCTCTGGTCAATGACGTATTTGCAGTGGTGGCTGTGAATGCTGAAGCGGCCGACGAAAAGGTGGAAGCAGCCAGTGTAAACGACGCGTTGGTGGATGTGCTGGCACCCGACTCTCTCATACGACTGTTGCGTCTGTCTGGCGTCTTCAAGCTGGAAAATGAGATTGTGCTCGAGTTTGAAATTGTCGAGTCTGAATCAGACATTCCTGAATCTTCCACATTCCTAATTGCATGCATTTTTTTCCACATCCAACAGTTGAATATACTGAACTTCGGTATGCTTGCATTGTTTTACGTTTTGAATTTCATTTTCGGTTTCATTGCCTTTTCTCATTTTCACACTTAAACCATAAAGCCAGCAAGAACTGCTGTTGGAGGCGGACTTGTGCAGAAGTTGGAATTCCATAACATTCAGTGCTATCGTCTAACTATAGTCCCGCCTACAAAAGCGACTCGGTTATGCAAACAGTCAATGGTGACTATCTAAAGCTGGTGTGGATTCAACAGTTTACGCAAATTGGCGATAAAGTGATCCTTGTGGATCACGAAAGATGGGAAGCTCCAGAGACCTATTCAAGATCGGATCGTCAGCACTGGTTCGTACCCTATAGATCGTGAGGCAGGCAATGTACAACAATGTACAATCTAACATACTCTATCTGTCTCTAACTGTGGAATCTGGCGTATTTATCTACACTTACATGAATTCCATGAAAGTTGCAGCCATTTATGCACAAATTTTCGATTATATTTATAAGCATTATTATTAATTGAATTACAACATTATTAAAGAAGAAAAAGAAGACGGCTTGATAGGTCTATTAGTAACGGATAGCCTTCAAAAAAATGGTTGGCCATAGCATGAATATGAATCCAAATTCACGTCGGTATATCAAAGATACAAATTTCTAGGCACCATATCTGGTACAGCAATTATTGAAATACACCTATGGATGTATCAATGAAGAATACCTGAATGAATTATTTCATTTTTATCGTTTGCAATATCTGATTTCCTAGTTTTATAATTAATTTTTCAAATATGCAATCCAATCTCCATGTCCTTTGCTATGGCCTTTTAACACAGTTTAGGTTGATTAAACAGTTCGTATTGCAATCGTGATTTTCGTTACAATTTTAAAAATAGCGAAAACTTCAAGAGACTGAAATTTTCAATTGAAATCTCTAAAATAGCAAAATTTTAAAAGACTTCTCTCTCGAGCTACACCACTCTACTTTTCCAACTTGTTGGCAATAGAAGCGTGCTTTCTCTTTTCGACAATCTTCTTGATATTGTCGTTCGAGTACAACAAACCGTATCTTCTGTACTGTTTGATGTAGTCTGCCAATTCAGAGCCCTCCTTGTCGTCGACGTACTGGGTGAACAAGAGTCCCAATTGAGCAAAGTACTCGAAGTTCAACTCTAACTTGAAGGTAGCGTTTTCATCATCCAGAGCCTGGTCGAGCAACTCTTTGAAAGTGCCCTTGTGTTCAATTGGAGTGTTGTAACCTTCACCAGGTCCCAAGTGACAGCCCAAGTTCTTCATGATGTCGAACAAACCGGCTCTGTGTGCCTGGATCATGCCTCCATGCTCCTTGATCTTGTATTCACGGAAATATTCGTTGTATTCGTCTGGGGTGGCCTTTCTGGTTCCTGTCCAGCCCAATTCAATTAACTCTTCCTTGGTGATTTCGTCACGGATGCTCTTACGGGCAAAACGCACAAGCTTTACTGGGTTGAACATACCTGAGTAGAGAAGACCAAAGATAGCTGCGACCTTGAAAAGGTGGAACACAAAGAAAATCAACTGACCTGGAATTGCAATGCTCTTGCCAATGTCCTCCACAAGAGTGTTGGCTACATTAGGGTAGCCAAAGTGAATAGCAACTTTAGCAGCAAGTTGGGAAAGCGTGTTGGTCAAGCAAATACCAGGAGTAGGAGAGATAAAATCAGGCAAATCAGTGTATAACCATGTTGCCAAACCTGCGATCGTGGAGTAGAAACCAAAATCGTTGAAAACCCATACTGGCAAAATCAACTGACCGGGCCACACATGTTGAGAAACTTTGTCGTCAAGGTTGGCAATCTTCTTGGTTTGCTTGTGAGCATCGTATTCAAAGATGAAGTTACCATCTTCGGTCAAGTAGCCTGGAGACGTAGACACTTCAAAGCCCACTGGCTTGGCTTCGTAGAAGATGGAGGGTCTCAACGCGATGGGCAAGGTGTTGAAGATCTTGAACAAATCACGGAAAGTGGTTGTGGTCTTGATCTGGAAACAGTAGTCCTTTTCCATATCGTCGTTAAAACGAACGTAAATATCGAAGTACTCGTTGTGTTCGTCCACTTCGGGAGCTTGTTTTTCAGACATAGTGAGAAATCGATTGTTCAGTCAAATCTAAGAGAAACAAAATACTATGAGAAGTATACTATGAAATGTAGATTTAGACGAAGAAGAGCTCGATAGGAAGAAGTCTTTGATTGAAAAGAAAAGAAGAAGAAAAAAGACTTGAAATTGAAAATCTCAGTTATATTAGTGAAAAGTTCGAATCATTCCTCCACTGGACGACTCCCTTATTATTTTCTAGGATGGTACCACGACGGCGTCCCAAAACCGCAGAGCCCAGCTGAAGAGAATCGACGCTACCGCCAGCGCTACCAAGCCACCGGTCGCGGTCTGCGGAGAGCACGAAAATTTTCTCGGTGTGTGGTGCCCAACATTGGTGGTACGTCTGGGGAGAGTGGGGAGGGCCGCGGTCGAAGCTAATGGAAGGTAGTGGACAGGGAGTCTGGAGGGGTGGGGTAGAACAAATGTGGGTTTTAATAAACGGCTGGCATGGATCTGCATTTGCAATTGACGCAGATTGCTCTATTTGTGCCCGTTGGCTACCATTCAACAATTGTGGGTAGCTCCAGCATGAAAGATTGTGGGGATCGACGAAAAATTTCTGAGTTGCGAACCTCGCTATTTTCCCTTGCTGTCGCTAATTCCAAGTGCGAATGCCATATATTAGGAGAGCTCCAGTACCACCATAAAACTGTGTTGCAATATGGCTCAAAACAGTATCAGACCAAAGTCAAGATTGGATAAACGGTACTATATCGCCGTGTCATTTGACTTGACTTTTGTAGCTGTGTTTTTTTAGTTGTGCCAACAGCTGCTGTGCTGAATTGCCTCGCGGAAGAATCTCCTATCTTGGGAGCAGATCCTTTATGAGAGTTTCGCCGAACACATCTCGGAAAAATTTTTTGAAGGTGGGGTACCAGACTAATTGTCAATTGTTCAGTCCTAGGCTAGCTCTTTTGTTCAGCTAGCGACAATTGACGGATTCTGGGGGTAGATCAAGGTGACTTTCTGAACAGAAGAAACAAAAGAGCAGCACTGCTATCGGAGATTTGTAGGCTGTGGATTCTGGCTACGACTTACACTCCTGATGAGAAACTAGAAGACAAGGAGCAGAAAGTGATTGTTAATTATGTAAGCCTCATAGTCTCATAGCCGAGTTTCCTGCCGTAGCCTCAGCAGAGCTTCGTGTCGTCTGAACTTGCTCTTGCAAAGGAGTCTCTGACTTTTTATAGGTATGTGAATCTGCTGGAACGTTAAGCCTGTTTGTCTTCAAGAGTGCTGGCTGTCCCGACCACAGCTTGAATCTATTCTAAGCTCACCGGGAACCACTCCGCGTTCCAGGGCGGAGTGCTGCTAACCATTCCATTACTTTGTGTCATGTCCATGGAACCGCGTCTCGTTTGCAATCCCATCTGGGTTAAATTGTATCCTGAACTGCAAGACACAGCAGGGCACAACTACGGGGTCAAGAAAAGGAGGCTCCGAGATTTAGGGCTTGACAGCTCGGTTCAGGACCGAAGCCCTCCTTGTCGGAATCTCTATCCGAATCTGTGTTATTTGGCACAGCCGGAATGGAAAATGAAGCGCTTGTTGTGAAAAAGCAATTCTCAAGAACTGCCGAAGAAGTTTGTCGTATTGCTCTTCCTAGCAAGATGGTGGCTATTACCAAGTCTACAGTGATTCTTCAGCCGTTAGCCAGTATGGAACAACTTCGTATTTGATATTATTTGGTGGGTGCAAAATTGCGCAGGCGTCAGGTCGGAAACGGACCGGTAGTGTGTGTATTTAGGTTGGATCACTCACATGACGTCATTTCCGGACTTGTTTGTTTTGCATGAAGGCGCCGGAGCATGCAAGCGTTTCACTTGACAGCCGAGGGTGCGTTCGGAAAGCGGTCGGATCGGCCGTTGGCGACGACTTCGCCTACTTGGTCGGTTTCTTTTTTTCTGTCGGCATCTGAGCTTATTGGGTGCAATCCAGCCAGTCATATACGGGGACAGGGCAATTAGGTGGGAGGAAAGCTACTTAGGGTAGTGAGACGGCGGTGTGTATGACTGGTGAACTAGGGTAGTAGTGTAGATCGAAATTGTGAACATATACCAGTTTCTCGTAGCACTATTCTCGTTGTGCTAGATCAGCAGTAAAAATCGAACAACTCTTTTCAGAAAATCTGAACTGACAAGAAATCAGAAGCTGCAATGGATTCATGCACATACAGATGAGACAGAAATAAGTGCTTCCAATCTATTGTCAACAAATTATCCAAGGAACCACTGTCCGACCCTTACAGTGCATGCAGACAGCATTTCTTTTTCTGTCTGTGTAGAGAACTGGCGAGATGTTTACGTTTGTTCTAATTTTGGCAGAGTGATTCCCGAAGGGTTCGATATACGAGGGTGTGGTAGGCATGGCACCCTCGCATTTGTTCCCGGAAGTACCTCCGCGAGGTAAACAAGGCTTGAGAAAAAACAAATAGGCAGCTTGTTTTGGCAATGGTGCAATGCCATTGGCTGGATCGTTGACGAAACAACTTTGTGGATGTACCCAGCAGAGACGGTAAGACTTCCGTGTAGAAAAATGGGCATTTCCCTTGAGGTACCCCGGAAATGACAGCAAATAGTCTACTTCTGGTAAATAATTGTTCCGCATAAATATTTGTTCCAAAGTTTATTACGCTTAGATATTATATAGCTATATATAGCTTTTAAGGCTGGCCGGAGAAAGTATAAAGAGCCGTTTCTCCTCGTTGTTTCTCTGAGAGCCTTCGATTCCAGCATCTACTCCAGCTGGACATCACCATAAACAGCTGCTGCCTTAACAATACGAGCTGAAAAATCCGCTTTCAATCCAAAAACTTTCCAGCTGCCGCATCGTTGTCCGAGATTTGTCGCGAACTTCTCTATACTCTGCCGTCAGTGTCTGCTTCTTAACTGTCAACTGTTTTGTACCGGAACTTTTGTCTCCCGGAAGTTCCCTATCCAGATCCGACCGCCACACGAATCCCATTGATCCCAATCAATCGGCCATTTTTTCACCAGAAAAGTTTCACATATAAATTATTCCAAATTTATATCTCTCTGGATTTATATTTATAACTCCTTCTTTTCCCAGCGACGGTTTTTTTCTGAGATTTTACTGAGTTTACTTCCAGTCTCATAAACTCGTACTTCACATTCGTTATGTTGTTTCCCTCGCTTTTGTCGCTGGCAGCAGTGGGTTTGAGTCTTTTGGCTCTGGCTGCTGCTGACGATCTTCCTGCCATCGAAATTGTTGGAAACAAATTCTTCTACTCCAACAACGGGTCCCAGTTCTACATCAAGGGTATTGCCTACCAGCAGGACACTGCCAACACCACTTCCAGCTTTGTTGATCCTCTTGCTGATGCTGAAGCCTGTAAGAGAGACATCCCCTATTTGACTGCCGTGGACACCAACGTGATCAGAGTGTATGCCTTGAACGTTACACAGGATCACACTGAGTGTATGCAACTTTTGCAGGATGCTGGAATCTACGTTATTGCCGACTTGTCGGAACCACTGGACTCTATCAACAGAGTCGACCCAGAATGGACTGTAGACTTGCTCGACAGATACACCGGCGTTGTTGATCTTTTTGCTAACTACACTAACATTCTCGGTTTCTTCGCAGGAAATGAAGTCACCAACAACAAAACTAACACCGATGCTTCCGCTTACGTCAAGGCTGCCGTCAGAGACACTAAGGCCTATATCAAGGCCCAGGGCTACAGACAAATCCCAGTCGGTTACTCTAGTAATGATGACGCAGAAACCAGAGTCCCATTGGCTGATTACTTTGCTTGTGGAAGCGAAGATGAAAAGGCTGATTTCTTCGGTATCAACATGTACGAATGGTGTGGATCTTCTTCTTTCAATCTGTCTGGATACCAGAATATCACTGAGAACTACCAGGACTTGGGAGTACCACTCTTTTTCTCGGAATACGGTTGTAACCGGGTCCAACCTAGAAAGTTCCAAGAAGTCGGAGCTTTATACTCATCTGATATGACCGACGTCTGGTCTGGAGGTATCGTATATATGTACTTTGAAGAAGCCAACAACTATGGTTTGGTTTCGATTGAAAACGGTGATGTCTCTACTTTGGCAGATTATGGTTACTACTCGTCGCAAATCAAAGCCGTCTCTCCTACATCCGTCCAGTCCAGTGACGTATCCTCTGCTTCAGGAACTTCCTGCCCAAGCGAATACGTTAACTGGAAAGCATCTACCGATTTACCTCCTACTCCAGATGACCTGGTCTGTGCTTGTGCAAACAAGGGCTCTGGCTGTGTTGTCGACTCGAGTGTGGATGCTGAAGACTATGGCGATTTGTTCTCATACATCTGTGCTAACATCGACTGTGGTGGTATCAATGGTAACGGAACTAGCGGAGTCTACGGTGCATTCTCTGCTTGTAGCCCAGAAGACAAGTTGAACTTTGTATTGGGACTTTACTACTCCGAAAATGGCGGTGATGACTCTGCCTGTGATTTCTCCGGTTCTGCAACTGTGAGAGCTGCTTCCACTGCTTCTACCTGTAGTGCTTTCTTGAAAGCTGCTGGTGCTTCTGGTATGGGAACGGTGTCTGGATCTATTGGCACCACTAAGCACACCGGTATCACTGCCTCCGGCTCTGATTCTGAAACTGGTTCGGGTTCTGGCTCTGGAACCTCTACTTCCACCTCTACTTCTTCCGGTAAATCTTCTGGTGCCCAAAAGCAAGTGTCTTTCGACTTTGTCACCAAGACTATGTTTGTCGGTGTTGCCTTTGTCTTTGGTATGGGTATGATCATGGCCTAGATGGTTACCTTCTAAACTTTAAAGATAAAACAACTTCAAGACTCTCTTAGAATCAACCTACGATCAAAATCTTAGGTTTAAAACTTCTTTTTGTAGATCACTATGTTGTGAGACTTTATATTTATCTGTTTAGGTGTTTTATAAATGTTATGAGAATCAAAATGTAGTGGTTAATACCATGGTTTTACTGTGAATTTTTAGTCTTTGTTGTACATATTTATCCTAACATTTCAGGAAAGAAATTCATATACAAGTCGGTGATGATGTGTGGAAATTTCCATAAAGTCTTCCTTCAAAACCTGGATCGCGTCTCTATTTATACCTACCCAGACAGAATCTTGGCTCGACGTTTCACATTTCCACTCTCAACTAAACTGTCTTTGTACAATAGTCTAAATAGGATATGCCGTACTATTCCATGCTTTGTTGCAATTTTCTTGGTTCGGCTGCTCCTACTAATGTTGAAATTGTTAGGTTAAGAAATTTTTGATTGAATTTTATCTTCAAACATTCTGATTTGGAGTCTGCCATCATGATCTTGGCATTTATATAGCCTTTAATCCAGTAGTTATTTAAGCACATATATACATAAACGAAGGTACTTTGACAAATGGATATAGTCAGCGGGGTAATATATCAGGTTGTTGACTCTAGTTTAGGTTCTCAAATTTAGAGTATAGTATTGCTACAGGGTATCATTTTGAGTATAAAACAGCATACGAATGTCTAGTACGACTTGGCTGAACTTTCGATTATTCATTCTCCATAACCATCTTGCGGATTTCCCAGTAATATTCGGTATCTGTGAAATTCATTTTCTTGCTATTGTAATCGTACGTCTCGTTGGTATTGAACCAATGCTGGGTTTTTTTGCTAATCTTCACTTCTTCTTTGTAGAACTTGTCTATAAGCTTGGCAGAAAGTTTGAACGCTTCATCTACTTCATCTTCTGAGCTTTCTGTAGCGGACGAATTTGTATTGCTGGAAGCAGTTCTCTGGGTGAACTGACTTAGTCCCCGAGTGGTGGTGGGTGATTGCAAATGCGTAATATTTGGCATTACAAAAGGAGAGATTGAACCCTTGAATGCTAATGTGTTTGGTTTAATCTGGGGTGGAGGTGATGCCAACACGTATTCTTTTTTGGCAAGATTTCCATTGTCCTCAACAAGATCTTCAATGTCATTGAAAATGGAGTCGTCTTCTTCCCTCAAATTGATCCATCTTCTGTTCTCGTTGTCGTACACCATATGAGGATTCCTATTGTCCTTGACGTCTAATTTTCCTATCTTCGGTTTGAGGGTATCGTCATCATTCGGATCTTGAAGTTCATTCATTGTTATAAGCGAGGGCTTACTCAAGCTATCAAATCGAAGAAGATCGTGTTCGTTTCCTTCCCATTCTTGCCGCACAGAGTTGTACCGCATCATCTTGTTGTTTGTCGGAATAGAAGGGTTTTTAATCACCGAGTTATTATTTAAATACTTCACCAATCCTAACTTGGGATGCTTGCCTTGTTCAGGTCCAGCCCTCGCAAGTCTACTTTGCCTCCTTTTCTCTTTTTCAGAAAGTGCTTGCTCCTTGTATTTGGTAAGAAGTTGTGATTTTCGTGAAGAAAGCTCGCTGTTCCGGCTGTTGCTGTTGTAGAACGACGGTATTCTGTCTAGCTTACGGATCACGCTGTTGTTGTAGTTGAACTCTGGCTCGTGGTCTTTATGTATCAGCTCTTCATCGATGTTCTCAAAGCCATAACTCCCTACTATATCCATATTCGACTTGAATCGCCTTACTGAAGTAGGATTATTTCTACTGAGAATAGGCATAGACGCCTTGGATCGAACCGTAGTCATATTTGCAGCTCTTGGTCCTACAGATCTGCTGTTCTTGAGATTGCTTTCAAAGTTATCTTCAAAACCCGTTTGGAACTCCTCGAAATCGTCTCTGGTATATTCGTAATTGACAGTCTTCTCATTTTCAATCTGATCAAGTATGTTTAAATTTTGTGAAGTCAAGTTGTTTTTAGGGGTATCCATCTGAATTTTGTTGAAATCTCTTAGTCTGAGGGTAGCGTTCACGTCCAGAAGTGTATTTCTTTGTTGCTCGTGCTGTTTTTCCAACTGGTTTCTGAGCTCAATTTCTTCTGAATCAGCCTGTTTCTGTAATGCCAGCCTTTTGTTGGAAAGAATCTTGTTCATTTTATCGTATATACCGCTTTCTTCATTTCCGAAGATGTTATCCAAGTCTTCGAAATCATTATCATTGAACTCTGACGTTATGTCCGTGTCTTCTCCTTCACTGAAATCCGATAAAGATTCCTTTGTCACTCTTCTGATGCCATTATTTTGATCTGCAGAATTTGAGCTGCGGGAAACTGGAGTGAAGACAGACTGCTTCGGTGAAGAGGTTGACAATGAGTCTAGTGGAGAGTAGCCATTCTTGCCGAAAATAGTGCCCTGGTCTTGTAGCACAATTTCATCATCGAATTTTATTGCTTTGCTAGCATCCACATGGTTTTGTCTGATCGTATTGACATCCAGGCTCGAAATCTTCAAAGTTTTGAAATCGTCACCCAAGCCGAAATCCAACTCTTCAGCTCCACCAAAAATGTCGTCGCCTGCTTCGTGGCCATTTCCTACTTCCCGGTATTTCTGAAGAAGATCCTGTTTGTCCACGGCCTGCAATGGCTGCTGTTGTGAAGTTGAATTGGCTTGTGCTAGACTTGCAAATCTGGGTGAAGGATTCAGGATCTTTCGGGACACCGCCCTCGGTTTTCGGCTTGTGGGATTCATGTCTGCCTTTTATCAATTATTATTGGTATTTTTGAGGTATCCCATGTGTCTACAGGGTCAAAAGTGCTACTTCACAAACAATGTGTGCTCCATAATTCGTAGATTTCACATTATTCCAAATCAGAACAATTTTCCCATATACAGGATGATTCTACAAAATGGTAAATAAACATCACGTGAATTTCTCTAAGCTACAGTCCGCATTGGAATAGGGCGCGGTTTGGCTCGTGGAATATAGTACGGGGCATTTTCCCCGGTATCATTATTCATCTGGTGGTTGGGCTGGAAGAGTTCTGAATACGGGGGAGGGAGCCGAGGTCTGAGGTTTGGAATGTAGTGGTTGAGAAAAAGTGGTGCCAAAAAAATGGCAGCTAAGAGTGCCATGATCACGAAATAGAGAACTCCGTAGCGCACCATACGCCTTTGTCTCTGGCGAGTTCTTTTTCTAGAGTAAATGGCCCTACGAAACTTTTTGGAAGGTTTGAGCCAGAATAACATACTTGTGTGCCATTTGTCTGCTAGTGGGACAAGGAGAAAGGGAGTCATACTGAACATGAGACAATGCCCAGCTACAAAGTCGCATGCAAAAGAGTTCAACTCAAATATCTTCACTATGAACTCTCTTAATGGCTGCGTAATAATGTGAATCCCAAGTCCACTTGTAAACCATCGGCCAGACCACCAAGATAGGTTGGGGCTGTCCAACAGCAATTCTCGGGATACGAATACAGTGATGACAAAATGGAAAATAAATCTGTGGAAGCTAGTAATAAAGATGAACCCACAGACTGCTCTTTGTAAGTTCCATCCCTCAAGCAAGAGAAGAACCTGAAAGGCAACAATATTACCCAAAATTGAAACGAAGTGAACTAATCCAGCGATCACAGATGTCACGTTTGGACAGCAATATTGAAGAATCCAACCACTTAGAAATGAAATTGGGTGCAATACAAGAAGAATAACTATATTGACTGTGTAAGGAAGTAGGGCAACACAAAATATTCGAAGCAATGGGTTCACTCTTGCTGGAATAGATACTCCATTTTGAGAATTAATGAACATGTATGGGATGAATAGGAAAATACATTCGAATAACCTCAAGACTACTTCGCTGAGGATAGTGTTCACTCTGGCGGATCTTGTATCTTCTATCTCTATGCTTGTTTCTGAACGTGCAATCCTTCTCACTCCAGTCACTCTGGAACGTTGACTTTTCACATAATGAATCCAGGAATTGTTTGAAGATGATGTATTCCCTCTAGACATCCAATGAATGAATTCTCTGTAGTCTAAAAAGAATTCACCAACTTCAAACTGGTGAGGATTGAAGATAAAAGGTGCAAGGCACAATGAGACTATTGTAATCCAAAACCAAGTCAAGGAAAATTGCCATATCGTCATAGTTGCAAATAGCAAAGAAAAAAATATTTTAATTCCCAAATTAATTGAAACAGGTGAATATCGGGAATAGAGTGTGGAAAAAGGAATTCGAGAAATTGCAAACCCTCTTCCAGTTGCAACGTATCTTGCTTCTCCATAAGTTAGGTTATCTCTCAAAGACTTTGAAAATACTTGACAGACAAACACTTCAAAAAGTGGAGACAACGACACGAAATGATAGAATACCCTGGCCAATGCCTTGACATACCCCTTTTCTATGAGTTCTTGAGTTAGCAAAGGAACGAAAGAAATGAAGAAGCAGATGAAAACCGATAGCACAAACCTGTTAATCCAATTGAGTACAGGCTGCAAATTATAACACCCAATGGGTTCTTCGATATCAGTGTAAGGAACAGAAGGATTATAATTGCATAGAATTGATTCGTGTACTAAAGCCCCGAGGTTGATTATAGTGATCATGAATATTTGAACTGAAAGTATGATGAAGAGATTATTAAGGTGAAATCCGGCATGAGCATAATAGAAAGATAGGAACCTATCGATTGGCAACCGAGTTCCCATGTAGAAGTACTCCCTTGAAAGAATCTGTTCACCCATTCCAGAACCAATTTTTGTGGTGAAATTTAAAATGGTTCCAAATCCTAAGTCTCTCCCTTTTCCACATTGGTAGTAGTCGCAATGCTTGATTCTTCCTCCTCTACTGGAAGCTGTCATTCCAGCGTAGATGTCCTCGTTCAAGTGCAACCCTTTTTGAGCTTTCGAAATTCCACTTCTTGTAGTCATAAATATCGAATTCAAGAAGTCTGGGTGCCCATAGTGAAGCTTTCCACCTATCTCTGCTAACGTTCTAGAAAATAATGTACCAAACGTTTGTTCCTTTCCGGCAGCTATGTCGCCTAAAATTCCAATGTTTTCGGAGAATATATATTCTCTAGTCCCAAGAATTGCAACTGGGCCATTCGAATTATCCTCTGTTACTTCGGGGATATACTCTGAAGCAGAATTATTCTCCATTTCTTCGAATTCAGCAAGTACAGATTTGATTTTCAAGCATTCTTCTAGATAGTTGTCCTGGTTGGCATCTACTACTTGAATATATTCCCCACGGGTAAATATCAAGGAATGATTTTGATTATCTGATTTTCCATCTCCAAGAATTGGGTTTCCGGAAAGTTTTATCTTGTATTTGTATCCAAAGGTATTGTCTGGGTTTGGATTTGACAAATCTAATAATGTGGAATAGTAGTCAAGTTGACCATCTTCACGTGGTGCCTCTTCAAGGTAGGCGACATTGATCGAAGGATACGTTCTAAACAACAAGTGTGCCGCTTCTCTCTCCTCTTCTGAAAACTTTTGGTATCTTTGCATTGCGATGAGTAGTCTGAACTTTCTATTGGAAAACTGGTTTAGTTCGTACTCCATTTCAAGGGGCGACTCAAACGACATATACTGATCTTTATCTTCCAATCGGTAAAGTAACTTGATAGCAGTTTCGTAGTTCATGAACCCTGAAACAGTTCTGTACAAGGTTTGACAACGTAAAGAAGACCAGATCCTTGTTCTTATAGTATACTCTGGAGTGGTATCTTTGAATCCAACACAGTAAAAAGGTAAGTCATTGATCTTATTCTTCATGTACTCTGTCTCTTTGTCAGTTTTCGATGTGATTGTTGACGAGTTTATGTTAAGGTTCAAAGGATCATAATCTTCTGGGTTTGCTGATGAAATCTGTTGTAATACTTTTGAATCTTGTACAAAACATTCCCAATCATTTGGGTGCAACTGTTTAAGATACTCCAATAGAGAGAGCTTAGAATCTTTGTCTTCTTTGATGATTTCTTTCAATCCTAATATAATCTTTTCTGAGTAATGGGGAACTAGGACTGTAAATGAAGGTAACGCCCTAGTTGGATATGGATCAAGAAGTGGAGTTGCTAAGGATTGGGCAAAGAAAGAAATTCTTCTCTCTGCTTCACCTTTCGGATAGAAGAAATCTTTCATGCTGATAGAATTGTCATCTTGGTAGACAAAGAACAATGGGGGTATGACGTTGTCTTCGCTATCCGCTTCTCTAACCAGCTGGTAAACTAGCCTATTCACTTGTTCTATGGAAATCAAGTGTTCTCTATACATGGATACAATAATGCTATTCCAAACCTGCGAAATTAGGAATGCTTTTCCATTTTTGATGTCAGGACTTGCAAATATCATTTTTGCTGCTATTCTTTCTGGTAATCTTGAAAAGATGTTTCTCCATGGTGTGAATATTGAGTTGCCGGAAGAAAATGTAAGACCAACTGAAAAGAAACAATTACAGATAATGTACCAGAGATAGGTGTCGAGGAAGAAAAGAATCAAATTTGTGAGGTATAGAAGTCCCAATACTACCCTTGGTTGTTGTCTACATAAAACTTTTCCAAATAGAATGTCCCCGGAACATCTGTTCATTTCCATGATAGATAGAACTCGGATGGGATCTCGTAAGGAAAGAGTCAAGAAAAAATAAGACTCAGTGAATTTGGCTGCGAAAATGAAAACCCAGAGAAGGACTGATAAGCATTGGCCGCGAGGTTTAAGATTTGGAAATGATGAAGTGAATGTAACCAGAGGATTCCTATCATGTTTGTTTCCAAGAATAAAATTGAAGAGCCTATTGGGAGATTCAACTGATAAGTAAAGAAATGTAAAGATTGAATTGATGAACTGGCATATACCAATTATGAGCCCACGCCTTGAATATACGTCAATAGGAATGAAGAAAAGGATGTAACAAGAAGGGGCAACATTTATGCCTGTGAGGATTATTAAGCAAATCAACCTTCCAAGAATTTGTTGTGATCCAGGAAATCTTCTGGGTACATATCTACACTCAGATACTATTGACACTAAAGATATCAAACATGAAATTACACTTCCTAACGAAACCACAGCAAGTGTTACTTGAGGAGGGGGTTTATTATCCAATAATTGGGAATAATTCTTGGTGTATAGGGTTGGGGAGTTAAAAGAGGTATAGTACCAAAACATTGTTATGTGGATAATCCATACTCTACTGAAGTTTGTGAAAACATGTAGCCAAGTCCTTGTTTCTCTGTATGTTTTTTGAAATGCTTGTTCCCATTTAATTGCTGGAAGTCTATGGTACCAATTTTGAGGCGGAAGAGTTCCTAGCCTTTGAAGCTGTGATCCATTTTGAAATTTTAATTTCTCTATGTTTTTCCCAAACCAGAAGAATTGGTTTACGTCGTCGTATCCAATTATTTCATTGTGGTCTTTGCCATTTCTTTTCCATTTTCCATCTTTTATTTTATATCTTTGGCCACGGATATACGAGTAAAGTGGAGTTATTACATTATCAAGAAAATGAAACTCAGGCACGGCAATGCTCTCTTGGAGTTCCCCAAGAGAGTAGTAGTAGTCAATTGCACACTTGTAGATGAAACATATGTATTCAGACATGAACCTCAAATTGTTAGCCTCTCCCCAAATAAGGAGGTATAAGGCCAATTGGTAGATATAATCTGTATTGGTGTAGCTTTGCATTTTTTTCTTCCATTGGTAATCCTGGGTGGACCAGTCAGATTCCTTTTCTAACTTGGATTTATTCTGCCCTACGTTTTCGATTTGTGAACTCAAGTACCACTTTTTGTAATTGGACCGCTCACCTCCAATGTAGTCAACATGTAAGGAGAGAAGGGCCAAAGAACAATCCATTCGACAGGATCTTGAGTCTAGGAGACAATTGAAATAATCAAACATGTTTCTGACATTATCCTTTTGAAATCCAAAGATGGTTCCCAACTCTTCAAAGATACTTTCAATGGTTTCTACAGGTAACGGAGCATTGTTTTCTTCACACCAAGCAGTATATTGGCCATCTTCAGGAAAGTATTCAATGTATTCGGAAGATTTGGACGAAATTTCTGTGGAAACATCATTGGCACCTCCGGCGGTTCCAGTAGGTATTGGGCCCTGGTAGTTTTGGTATATCCTGTAGTCATTGAAGGCTACATCAGTAGTAGCTGATCTGGGACGTTCACTCATGTATAGATAAAGATAAGAACTAAATAGTAATAAAAAAGGATAAGCGTTTAATAGAAATGGTTGCGAAAAAAATTGCCTTCAGCCAGATTCGAACTGACGATCTCCTCATTACTAGTGAGGTGCCTTACCAACTTGGCCATAAAGGCTAATTTCGAAACTCAAAAAGTTTCATGTGATATAAACAGTGTGAAAATCACGCACAAAGCACGCGATAACATATATTTTCAAAGATGCCTACAATTGAAAGTAAGAAGGCTGTATTTGCTTAAATGAATGACAGTAACGGATTTTGACCCTTAGTGTGCAACTAGAGTGAAGATATTCAAAACGCTCAAGATTTTATGATTCTTGGAAGAGTCTAGAAGCTGTTTGAAAGTAGACGAAGCCGTGTCGCTTTGGGCAGAACTAGAGAATAAACCGAGGAACATTTTCAGTACGCAGGACAGCAAGATTTCACATTTCCTTTGTTAGTAAACTATTCTTTCAGTATGAGTCCTAGAGCAAAATATTCTGAAAGTTCATGTGTAGACGGCTATGTCTTTTTAGAACCTGGGTTAAGTGTAATTTTGAGGAGAATTGGACATTTCTCTGTACTTTCAAATATGGTTACGTTATTTGTAGTTGCAAGAAGCCGAAAAGAGAGATGAAACGACTACGAAAATTGCTTTCCGCCTAGTTTCCCTTCTTAGTAGAGTATTGAAGATACTGGTTCAGACTCTTGAAACTTGTCTTCTTCACTTTTTGCAGCCTTATGAGCCCCAAAGCCCCAAAGTTATCTTCTATTGTAGCCAGCCGTGTGCTTATTGCTACACATTTCCCCTGGATAACAACATGCAGGTAAATAATATTGAGGCCATCTGGAATTGCGCTTCCTGCAGGAAGCTACATCTGCTTTGGTCTTTCCTTCTTGACTATGCTATTTCAGGTTGGTGATGAAATTACAAACATAGGCTAAGCACAGTTTGTGGAATTCAGTCGTCAAAGCGAAGTACCCGAGTCTAGTAGAAGTACTGACAGAATTTCTGACTTTATAATTTTCCTTCTTTTCCAATTGCTACCTCATTCTATCTGCGTCTGTCTCTGTAGCGCTAATAACCATCCTTCACTGTTTGTGGTATTCAATCCAATAGCCACAATATCCAAGAGTCAGAAGATAGTCAAGAACAATTGAGTTCTTGAATTTTATAAGATCCCAGAAGAAGGTCAATTCAAAGAATTTAATAGTACTTTTCCTCAATATAAAGCTATAATCACTAGCCTAGAATTAAAGTTAGAGAGTGAAGAGTATAAAGTACTGAACACTACAATTGTCAACTAATAATCCAATATGAGCTACGATAATAACAAGTTTTCTCCTCCTTCCTACCCTCCTCCGTCAGCAAACAACTACAATCCTCAGAACCAACAGGGTTATGGAGGGTACCAGCAGCCTCAATACTCTCAGGAGCCTGAAGAGGAAGTGTACAATCGAACTGACTTGGAAAATGGTCAATTCCAGAATTACAGCGAAAAGCCGGTGAGTTCGGAAAACTTTGATGAAAGTTTTAAGATAGAAAAGCCAAAATGGAATGACTGGCCATTCACACTTTTCTTCCTCGCTGTCGTTGTTGGATTCATAGCTGTAGCCGTAATTACTATCAATGCCTTGAGAGCTAGGTTCGGTTTTGAAGGAACAGGCATCTATGACTCGTCCAATACCTTCAGTTTGAATACGAATACGATCATCCTATTCGCCTTTGTCATTGTCGTGGGGTTGGTGTTGTCTACTTTGATTATGGTGTATGCTCGTATGGCTCCCAGATTCTTTATCACTACTGGTTTGATTTTGAACGTGGTATTAGGCATTGGCACAGCCATATACTATTTCGTAGTTCACTATTACTCGTCTGCCATTGTGTTCTTGGTGTTCTCGCTCTTCTCGGCCTACTGCTACTGGAGTTGTCGTAGCAGAATCCCTTTCAGTGCGACCGTTCTTGAGATTACCATTGATGTCATGAAAAGATACCCTTCAACATTGGTAATTTCCCTTATTGGTATAATTGCTTCGGCTGCTTTCAGTGCTTTGTTTAGTATTGTCATTGTCGCTACTTATGTCAAGTTTGATCCTAACCCAAACAACGAAGGTTGTTCTGTTGGAGGAGGCAGCTGTTCGCAAGCGAAGTTGGTAGGTGTTCTTGTATTTGTGTTCTTTGCTGGATTTTACATATCTGAAGTTTTCAGAAATATCATTCATGTTGTAATTGCTGGTATTTATGGTACCTGGTATTACTTGGCTGGATCCGATCAGGGTGCCCCAAGAGTTCCAGCTTTAGGTGCTTTGAAGAGAGCCTTGACTTACTGTTTCGGTTCTATTTGTTTCGGTTCTTTGATCGTAGCTTTTATCCAACTTCTCAGGGCGTTCATCCAAGCTCTCAGACAGAATGCCTTAGCTGGTGGTGACAACTGCGCCTTTTGTGCCCTCTGTATTCTCGATTTGATCATTGGTTTCATCGACTGGATGGTTCGTTACTTCAACCATTATGCCTACTGTTACGTTGCTTTATATGGAAAGAGTTATCTCAGATCAGCCAGGGACACCTTCGACTTGCTCCGTTATAAAGGTATGGATGCTTTGATTAATGACTGTTTCATTAATACTGCATTGAATTTCTATGCTTTGTTTGTTGCTTTCGTCACTGCTCTCTTGTCTTTCCTCTACTTGAGATTCACTAAACCAGACTACAATGCTGACGGTAACTTCTATGCACCAGTTATGGCGTTTGCTTTCTTGATTTCTGGGCAGATCACCCGTGTTGCTACTTCAGTCATCGAGTCTGGTATTTCTACATTCTTCGTCGCCTTGGCTAAGGATCCAGAAGTGTTCCAGATGACTAACAGGAACAGATTCGACGAAATCTTCAGAAACTACCCGCAGGTATTACAGAAGATTACCAGTGACCATTAAG
This sequence comes from Scheffersomyces illinoinensis, assembly GCA_030572695.1. Classification (NCBI taxonomy): domain Eukaryota; kingdom Fungi; phylum Ascomycota; class Pichiomycetes; order Serinales; family Debaryomycetaceae; genus Scheffersomyces; species Scheffersomyces illinoinensis. Next base: position 19,183 of record JAJMAP010000093.1, on the reverse strand, counting down.
CACTACTGCAGTTTATGTCCATTTCATAAATATTTTCTTTTCGTCTATTTATCCTATTTCTAAAACCGTAATACTAATATGTTTAACGACCAGTACCTGAATCAGATTGTAGCCTCTGTTGGTAACTTGCAATATTAGTGTCTATTGTGAAATTTCGCAGGTAGATTGCTATATCAAAATACATCTTATTCTTGTCGTGAAGACACAGTAGATTCATACCGTAGAGTGGTGAAAGATCCATACTGACAGGGCTGTAGAAGTTAAAAGATAATAGTAACAAATTCGATAATAACAACTAATATTGCACAGATAAAAATTGAGTTTTAGCTCACTAGCCAATTGTAATCTGTTTTCCAAGTTAGTCGTCTATGGTAAATCCATTTGTTTTATATGTATTTTCAAAATTTGATTCTCTTCTTTCTGATTGAAGGCTCTTCTTTTCCAAATTTGTAAAATGATTCAGAGAATTTTTTATTTTTTCAGCTATTATACTATAATAGACACTTTAACTAAATAGTTAACGCATTGAAGATAAATAAAGAAAGGTATTCACCAAGTGTACTTGGAAGAAAACACTGCCAGCACTGAAAAAATTTCGGCTAGTAAACAATATCAATTGAAATAAAAACCAAAGTGGACCTGATACAGATCATTTTGTTAGAGGCAATAGAGTTTAAAGATAAATTCCACCAGCACCAATTTTAGCATCAAGAGCACCTATATCATTGAGTACACCACCGAAACTTACACCAATACCGACAGCTTCTTTTCAGGGCTGAACAGCAGCAGGAACAGGAGCTTGCTAAACTTACAAAAGTTCTACCCTTGCGGTGGTAGTTGTGGCTGTAATGCAATGGATGTCTGGCTCTCAAAGGAAAACCAACAAGAGTCAAAAAATAATAGGATGGACAAAAAGTTGCTTGTTTGTTTTGAGGTTCTGATTATCTGAAATTAGAATAGTAGAGCTGATACCAGTTCAAAAGAGAAATCAATATCCTCTTATATTTCTTTTCTAACATACTCTCAACGTTCACCCTTGACTTCGCAAAGAATTGGACTTTATTCATGAGAGAAGTTTTCAAGTGCAACTAATTCAAATTCAAAACATAAGACAACAGCTAAGTAAGTCAGTTGAAAAATTTGAGGGTTGTTGCAGGAGATTAGTTAAACAGAAAGGTAAGTTTCTTTTGAGTCAATTAAAGTGAAAGTTTACACATATTCAGATGTGCCTGCCACATTAGAATTACACAAGAAAATCAACCACCTATAGCCCTGTAGCTCGTTAAAGCTGGATACTTTTATATCCAATAAATTAAAGTTGGTAATTGAAAAATGCTTTGCTGAAGACTTGGATAATATCAAGGACTTAAGCAAAAGTTTTAGTAAGGGCCTTCGGTGAATCAATTAGAAAGGACCCACACCTTAAGTTTGCTAGCAACTAAGGTAGACACTAGCAATGAGGAGATTGTTCAATGTGGAGTGATGCCTTTTTAACGCTTGATTTCCTGGTAAGAGAATTATGTGGTTCGCTTCTGTTAGATGTCCTTCAAATTAGAAATGGAACCAACCAAGTGTTCTGCAGCCGTTGCAGCCATATGCGGGTTGCCAAGTTGAAGGTGATTGAAAACAGAATGATAGGGACTGTATTTATGGCTTTGAGGACAGAGAGGGGAGGGTTGAATGAAAGTGTTGAAACGAGGATACCAGTTCCGTTAGGTTTTGTTCTTGAGTAGACTAGAAACTCCCTTGATTCTAGAATTCTGTAATAAATATTCCTCATGCCATACCAAAATTGTATATAGAACATCGCAGAGGAAAATAATGGGAAAATAAAGGGTCTGCTATTCTAGATAGATCTTTGAATAGATTTTGTATCTAATGCCACCATATGTAACGCTTCATAATTTCATATTCTGGGGCTATTATGGAATACAGAATCCAACTTCTGCCAAGAAACCACTTGCACACTAATGCCAGATCAGTCTCTTGGCTTGACAACAGTATAAATCTTTTGTGAAAAACTCACTCAGAGTAAATTCCTGAAAGAATGGAAAAATATAATCAAAAAGGAGAGGAGTGGGAAATTAAATTGTATCAAATCTATTTACGTTTCTTTGCCTGAATATTTAACAATAGATTGAAATATGGTGGTCGATTTACTTTTGGTTATTAAAAGGTAGAAATAAGGCTTAGAAATGCTATGTCAATTGACACATGAATGTTTTATACATTTATACAGTTACTGTCCTTTGTGGAATTAAATGTGAGGTGTTGGCTTGCTTCCGAAGGAATTTTTAACTCTTCAAGAAAGCCCAGGCAGCGAGGCAAAAACCTTTCGTTTCTCACTTCACCAGAAAGAACAACAATGTTGCCTTATTCGAAAGGAAATGGAATTGCACCATCCTGTGGTATTTGTATCTCTTCAAAAAAGAACCACATTGGCAACCGTGTACATATTTGAATTAAATGTAGGCATAAGGTGCCTTCCTTAAATATGACGTATAAAAAATAGGCACCTTCGCCCCAGTTTCGAATTATTAAAATACAAATTATTGATATAAAAGTCACTGGAACAGGCACAACATGACGTAATTATTAATGTTACATATTTCTGTTAACGACTAAAATTATTGTTTTAGCAAAACTGAACTAATGACACTGCGAGAATCGTGCAAAGTGATTTTGCAAAAAAAATTGCAACCATCTGCATAGCAAATATACAGTAGTTCCTTCTGAAGCCAGAATAAGTTACTTCAAAAATGATGTTGCCATTTGCGCAAGCAATAGATATTTCTTAACATAAAGAGAACAGTGCATTCTTTCCTTCTCTGATTTTGTAAATTAGGTTCTACTCTTTTTAATTGATGTCTCAAGAAATTGCGATATCATGAAATGTTTTCAATTTCGTTTCTTTTAAAGAATTCATTTCTCTTATTAAAACCCCACAATTTTATAAATGTCCAATCCTACCAAAGCTACCTATTACTACCTGAATAAATTGATTTTTATCTGCTTTATCTTTAAGCAAATAAAGTCAAATGGAACGTAGTCTCTAGCCCACCTATTTTCATTCATCGTAGTGATATTTGATAATCCCACGACATAGATTGTGCACAGAGGTCCTTAACTATATTGGCGAAGATAGCCACTGCTTCCTCAGTTCAGCTCTTTACATCTATTCACCCTTATATCATTCTTCATGCTTACGTTAGCCATTGGTGATCTCTACATTCCTGAGCGAGCTCTCGATTTGCCGGCCAAATTCCGCAAGTTGTTGTGCCCCAATCCTCAAAGTATCCCTACCAATAGTAAAATATCTGAGGTGATATGTCTTGGGAACATCACCAATTCTGTTGATACGTTGAAGTTTTTGCATGATTTGTCACCTTCGTTGCATTTAGTGCAAGGTGAGTTTGACAACTTGCCAATATTGTCACAGCAGTTGTCGCTGGTGAGCAAAAAAGATGAGAAAGTTGGTATATATGGGGTAACAACTCACGATAACTTGAGAATCGGATTCACCAACGGATACCAGGTGGTACCCAAGAACGACCCGTTGGCGTTACTGACGTTGGCGAGGGAATTGGATGTAGATGTATTGATTTGGGGAGGAACTCACAAAGTAGAAGCATATACCTTAGATGGTAAGTTCTTTGTGAATCCTGGAAGTGGAACTGGCGCTTTCAGTTTTGATTGGCCTGAATGGTACGAAGAAGAAGAAGCCGCAAAGGAAGAAGAAATAAAGGAAAATGAAAAAGAGGCAAAGCCAGAGGTAAACGAGAAAGAAAAAGAAGAACTTACCGAGGAAACAAAAGAAGATAAGAAAGATGAATCTGAGGACACAGAAAAGAAAGACCCAGAAGTTTCAGAAGTTTCAGAAAACAAAGCAAGTCTATTTGATGAAGAACAAATGGAAACCGACACACAAGGTACACATGGTGATCCTTTACTCGACACCAGGGCCAATGTAATAGACGAACAGATCTTGAGTGAAGTTACCGAGCTCAATGCCATAGTGCCATCTTTCTGTCTTCTTGACACTTTTGGATCTACTTGTACTTTGTATATCTACACACACTTGAACGGTGAGGTTAAAGTGGACAAAGTGTCCTACACTAAGGAATAAGATGCTTGCACAAAACAGTCTGGGTACCAGTGTTGTGAATGCTTAAAACTACTTGCGCAACAATTACAAACCTTGTGAAGACTATCAATATAATGTCTGAGATAGAGTTAATTCTGAGCATTTGCTCAAAGAGTAATTACAGCTAGTTGCTTATATGATATCAAGTGCTTTGGATACTTCGTTCCTTCATGAGTAATCATGGTGATATTACTATAATATATACATTACAAGTAAAAATACAGTGGCAGCAATCATCTACCAACAGGTATCGTCCAATTCTATGCCTGGACCGATGAATAATGAAGAACAAATTCCTTCTTAATCTTTTCCCAATTGTGAGGATCAAAGAATATATATACACCCTTTTCGACATCCTGGCTAATTAGCACAGGCTCTACGTTGCTATCTTTAGTTAACCACACCTGTATATCCTTATGGTATCTCCAGTTTCTTGCTACAAGTTCACGAGCAGCGTATTCCTGAAGCGTATCTCTAGGCTTCATATAGAAGATGTAGAAAAGAGTTTCATCAGTAAACAGCTGGATTTTGTTATCGCAAGGACCTGGAGGAGGCACTATAGACTCCGTCAAGATGGAGCGAGGTAATGTGAAGTAAGGTTCGACTTCTGAACGTGAAGTTTCTGCCCAAGGTGAGGGTAAATTCTTGAGAATGGTTGAATCTTGTGACAAATCAAACCCCAACTTGGTGATATCCTGTCCGATAGCAAAGGTTGTGTAATCTGATTGGTCCATTTTCACCAAGGACAGCAATCCTGCCAATCCATACTTGGACATGTCGTTGTCTACTGCAGTTTCTTGGCCCGTCTGGATTGACGAGTTATTTGTAGGTAATCCTGGTGGTAGGGTCGCTGAAAAATGTTAGTATGAGTTAAAAAAAAGTCTACAAAAAGAAGGTTGAAAACCCGAACACCGCTGCTCTTTGTTCTCAAATTACTTACGCATTATTTGTGGACTGTTATGTAAAAGAAATGCTATGGACAAGTTTGTTGTGGACCATAATGGAAATCAGAGAATTGGAATTGGAGTATAAGCCAATCTGGTTATGTTGGAGTTACTGGCGGAGATGGTAAGCGCACGCAATTGAAAATATAGCGAGGTTTAGTGAGAAATACTGAGAGTTTCTCGATTCTATCGGTAGAGTACTACCTACAAAGAGTCAACTTATGGAAGCATTGTCACTCCTATTTCTCAAGAACTACTAGCAAGATCTTGCTTACTCTATTTCCATACAACTTCTGTCATTTTAAAACTTTTATTAAAAACTCAATCCATTTTCTCAACCCAAAATATCTGAGACTGATAATTTTTGCTCTCGTCTTTCTCGCTATTTTTCTACACTCCACGTTCTCGCTAAATTCTCAACTCTCGCTAAGATTACCAGATTCAATGCGATGAGCTGAAGCTGTTAATTTACACTATACCATTCTTTCATCAACAACGACTTCTACTTCATTTCCTACGATGTCGAGACGGTTTATACCTAACATCATAATCACCGGGACTCCGGGTTGTGGAAAGACTTCTCATTCAGAGCTGCTCTTGTCTGTTCTCAACGAAAAAGCTGAGGAACCTAGGAAATTTCAACATTTTTCTGTTTCTGATATTGCCAAAGAACGTAAATGTATCGAAAGCTACGACGAGAAATTGGACACTTCGGTAGTGGATGAAGATAAGCTCTTGGATTCCCTTGAGCCTGACTTGGAAAAAGGAGGCATATTGGTAGACTGGCACTGCTGTGATATCTTTCCAGAAAGATTGATCGATTTGGTAGTGGTCTTGAGAACAAATAACTCGTTGTTGTACGATAGATTGAAAAAAAGAGGATATAAGGACAACAAGATCCAAGAGAACATCGACTGTGAGATTATGGAGGTCATATCGCAGGATGCGAGAGAATCATATCTTCCTGAAATAGTCATAGAGTTAGAATCCAATTCTGTAGAGGATATGGAGGAAAACGTTGACAGAATCGCAGCCTGGGCTATAAATTGGATTAACGATCATCCAAAGGGTGTTACCAACGAATTGGATCCAAAACTAGTATCTGCAATTAATGCTGAAGATGAAGATGAAGATGAAGATGAAGATGGAGATGAAGACGGTGAGGATTATGAAGAAGACGATGAAGATGAAGACGAAGAAGATGAAGACGAAGACGAAGATGAAGAATAAGCAATTTGAAAGTACAGAGAATGTCCACAATGAAGAGAAGTTTAACTAATTAATAGTCTTTATTTAAGGACAGATGACAGAGGCGTAGTAAGAAATCCAGATATATAATTACTGTTACTACAGATATGATACTGGCAGTTTATATTAAATACCATCCCAACCAAACCTCACTGGTTAATAGATATGCAATCAAAAGGTATAACTAATAATAAAAAGAAATAGAACTGAAATTTGTTTGCTGTGGATTGAATATTCAATATTCACTAAGCAAAGCTGTAGATGAATCTTCTGACGTATTCCAATGCAAGCAAGGCAAGGATAACCAAGAGCGCTTGGTAGCCTTTAGTTACAGCCAAGTAGGACCATTTCAGCTTCAATCTTGCCATGTTGTGCGCTTCAAGCTCGACTATACATTTAGCGTTCTGCTCAAAAATGTACTTTGATTCTTCAATGATTTCCAATTTTTGTTCTTCAGTAAGACCGTTTCTGGTGACAAGTTCATAGTCTCTCTTGTAGATCATTCTGAGCAAGTTCTCGTCAGCAACATCGAACGTGAAGAAGTTCGTTCCCAATTTGACGATTTCTTCATGGGACAAGCCGTTCTTGTGGGGGAACAAACCTGTAGCCTTTGCGAAAGACGATCTCATGATTCTTCCACCGGCAAACAAGGCCAAGTACATAACATGCAAGTAGGCAAAGAGCAAGTATGGTTTTTCGGCGGTGCCTTCCAAGATGTGTTTGGCAAATGCGATCTGCTCGGGCATGATAGGATTGACGAACTTTTCCTTTCTGTCATCGTAGTAGAACAACAAGTCTTGTTCTGCCTTCTCACGTCTAGCAATTTCTGGCTTCCACACGCTCTTCAACATTGGCGTCCACTCGTCGTCCTTCTCGAGCTGGGCGTGGAGCGATTTTTCAATGGATGCAAAAACATGGTAGAAACTCTGCAAGCCCTGTCTATAGATCTTGCCGTCTCTAAGTGCGAGGGCCATCTTGAGGGTGACCAATTTATCGACTTTGTCATGGAGAGATCTTGTTTCGGAGTTGATTCTGTTGGCAAGAGCGCCAATATCGTTCTTGGCCGGAAGAATCTCGTGTTGAGAAAGCTTGGTGGTGGCGCCGGAATTTTGTACCTTGGACATTATGATACTATGCGATTAAAGATGCGAAAAGATCGAGATATACGAAGGTCGATCAGGAGAAAATTCTGCTAGCTAACGTTTGAAAATTACAAACAAATAAGTTGAATGTCAAACGTATATTGACGGTTTTCTAAGGAAAGAAGTTGTAGATGTAAACAAACAAAAGTTGTAGATTTTTCTTCGAAAAGGTGGATTCTTCCTTTTTATATTTGTATGGAGTGGTGGCAGCGATATGTCCGAGAAATTTCTGCGCCTGAAGATGCGCGTCGTTTTGTGTAACAAAACGCGCAGTTATCGGGGGCGATCGGCAGTATCAATTTGGTGGGCCGAGCACGGTCTTTTCTAAAGAGTGTAACTACTCGGCAAGAAGGACGCGTAAATGGTGATCTAATTGCACGTCACCAGCCAAGAAAGTATATAACCACTCTGAGGCTGAACTCTGAAAAATATTGCTTGTTTATCCTGGGGAAAATGGCGGAAGCGATGGGTTTAAGCTCAAACAAATGCCGATAAAATCGAAAAAATCCTCCGAGCGTAAGGTGAAAGCTTCTGAACTGTTTTTGGAGAAGAGAACAAGAGCAGAAGTACAGATGAGCAGACCGAAAAGTCCACAGAGAGCCAGAAGAGTAGTTTAGAGAGATTTCAGTACGAAGTCGTACTGGAATAATCGCACAACGCTTTATATTGTCGGGCGCCAATTCTTGAAATTGTACAACTTGGTTCTTGTATGGTCTCTGAATATATAGTAGGAGCCACATTCTCCTAATTCCCTGTCTACGAACTGGTTTCACCATATTTTATAGATATATGTAATTCCGTTAATCAACTTTTTCAGTTGTCGATTTGCTCCGATTAACGGCAATGCCACAGCCTAAGCAAATGTAAATACACAATGAGTAGGAAGCTGGTTTTCAAACTAGCACTGGTTAGCCCAACAATAAAGAACGATAGATATAAGCCACGAATTTGATTGCGAAAACAAGGAGGTACCTGAAATTGCTCCAGCCGCTGCAACACACAACTCCTACAGAGGAGACTAATAGGGAAGGTGTAAACTAGTATAAGGCTGAAGAAACTTGAGCAAAGAGTGTACGCTTGCCGAGCCATAAATGCTTAGATAAAAATTCTTCGAATAGTATTGAACTAATTCAGCTTGAATGCTTTCACCTTCTTGACCGCCATAGACTTGTTTTGGTATTAACACTTGAATAACAAATGTTCCATTACGTCGATGTTGAAATTCTTCAAAAATTAGAAGTTGGAAGCATTCAAGTATCTTATACTTTCGTAGACAATATTGAATGCTTGCCGTCATATATTGCTGATTACCAATATCAGAAGAAATTATCTAATATCTTTGACTCCTTTGTATAGTATTTGACATTCATTTCTTCTTCAAGCGGAATTATGTTATGTGGTGGAACGTATGGATGCCATTCACAACTGCCATGAGGATTGCAAGCTTCTACTATTGGATTGTGAGAAACGAGGTAATTACCTCAATTTTTTACTTATCTATTTATTCCGCTGTTGCATGATCGTATGAGACCAATTTAATACCATTTAAGATATCCGAAATGATAGCTTCTTCGTGAGAGAATCTTTATGATGTGCGAGCTGCTTAATACTATAAGGGTCCAATTAGGCTCAATAGTTAACGAGGTGGGCTGACTTTAGATTTATGAAAAGGCAACCTAATTGTCGTCTGAAAGTTTGCCTACCCAGATTCAACCTCTAAAACTTTGTTGACGGGAACCCGCCTGTTCGGAGTAGGATTTTTACCTACTGCAAACGATTTATGGACATAGAGAGTTGCACTTGAAGACACGTACTGCTTTTAGCAAGATGTAACTTTGATAATAGAAGTTACACTGATGGCATATATTCAGCCATTAACAACAGTTTTCTGAAATCTGCTGAATTTGGCCTGGAACAAATTCATCCTTGATAAATTATCATGTCATAGCCTTGCACTTCAAACTGTCGTAAACTCATATGATAATAGATAATGTCAATTTTATTTTATGCAAACAGCCTACCAAATATCATTCTATTCCTTTTTATACAAAATGTAGTGTCAGCGAAGAACCATTGTACAGTTAATATTCATTCCCTGTTAGACTTTATATATGGTTGCTATTAAACAATAATAAATCGACACTAATTTAGTTACTATGAAAAACTTTTAGCCTTAAAATACGCTGAAATCGACAGTGGCAGCTTTCTGCTTCCTAAAAATCTGCACATTTATTCCTATTCAATTCCCTAATGTTATTGTTCTTTTCTTTCCCTTTATCGGATTAATATTTCGTTCGACTGTATATCTCGCCTGAGCTAACAAGAAAAACTGGCAACTCACTCCTACCTGATCTTCAAATCTCAGAAGATTCTCCATCCGATGAACTAAGTTGTACAAAATGGCACACCGATCACAACTATCCTTTGTTTTAGTTGGAAGAATTTTTAATTTTGCAACTGTCTTAACTTCGGCCACTTCCCAAACTTGTCCAACTACATAGCTTCAGCATCCGAAATTCTGTATGTGACATGCCTTGCAAAGTCGCTGCCATTTTTCACTTGGGCATCTCCTTCGCAGGACTAAAATGCTTGGACTGATTTAAAAGTCTTTTTCACTTGAAGAACAAATGGTAGTATAAAGGGCCCCCATTTCTCATTGGTAAATGAATTATTTGCTCAATATTCATATAAAGAAATATCCAAAGCATTCATGCAAATTTCTTTCTTCTTATTAAGTATTTCGTCTTTTGCTGTCACGCCCTTTTGCTTTCTTAAACAAAATTCTAAAGCAAAAAAACTTGGTCTTGATAACTTAGTTAAGCAATTTCAAGAACATACAACTCAAGCGGTGGCACCTGCTCAGAAAACCAGCGGAGTTACTTTATCTGGTGAAGGTATAGGTGCTGGTATTGGTGGCGAGATCTTCCCTGGAATCGCTTTGGGAGCCGGAATTGGATTTGGTGAAGGAGACATCAATCTAACTTGAAAGTTCTGGCGACGATGTAAGAATTGATGATGATATCGATGGCCATTTAATCGTGTAGGTATTGGAGCTGGTTTGGGAGGCATTATCCTTTAAATAAAGAATTTGTCTGTCTTAATATTGCTAATTTTAATTTGCAATTGAAAGTAGTCTGTTTTCCAAAAACGTTGCTCAAAACATTGAGCAGAGTTTTTTAGGATAAAACATGATGAAAACTCTATTTTGCTTGAATATTTTTAACGAAGTGAAGGTTAGGTTCAAGAAATTGCTACTGTGTCCTAATTAGAAATAAATTTAATTAAGATACATATCAAATATTGGAAAAAGGTGTCATAAGAAATGTTTATGTTGAAGTACTTGTCAGATACAATTTTGGGGATTCTTATTTGATTTCGTTGTCCTTTTTTTCTATTTAATTGTGTTGGAGAGATTCAACACTTTCAAGGCGCTCAACGAGAATGATGCAAAAACTCTATGTTTACAATTTCTTCTCCAGCTGAAGCACAATGACACATTGGGCAGCATTGGAGCACTAGATAAAACAGATATATGATATATTTCTCAACCAGAAATATAAAGGTTCATATGAAGACCAAACTTTCGATACCTTTGAAGCATGTCTACTGCTGGAACGTACAACTAGAAATTAGCATACTTTCACTTCTTTTATGGTTTCTGATCCAATCTTATAGTAATTGTAGTATTCATGTCAATGGGATTTGCTACCGAGTCATCTGTTTAAAATTTGCAGACTTTCCCCGCTACCTTGCTATTGCATATCAACTGTGGTCTCCTTCTATTTAATTATCAATTATTGTTTGGTGGCATATTTTCTAGATTTCGGTTGCAAAAGTGAAAGTCGCACGACTTTGGCCATTAATATTGGAACAGTCGCCTGAACAGGTCTTGGTTGGCTGCTCTCTTAATTAATAATTTTGTTACCAGGGAAGTGAAAATTACTTCATCAAGTGAATGTGGACAATATTCAACTGGAAATTGGAATTTACCATTTTATAATAAAACTCTTCAATATATCAGGGCCCTTTAAATAAATTATTAGGCATAAACGTTCAAAACCCGCTCCCCATTTAGAGTTCGTTGCAGAATAAATGGAGTCAGTTCAACCATGCCAGTATTAGGAGAAAAATATGGGCTGAACTTTAGAAGAAAAATTGAGGAGGTTGGATGGCCCCTTGTTCTAGTGACACCACACTACGTTAATTATCTGAGGGATTTGTTGTGCTGTTGAGATATGAAAGTAACATGGAACATATTTAAATCAACCGTAGCTCATGAAATCTATGTAAGTTCTCTCTTCAGTGGGATATCTCCTAATATGGACTACCCAACTAAATTACTACTCTTCATCTTTGCTCTCTTACTGTATCAGTTAATTCTGCCTAAATAGCTAATGGTACGACCTTCCGTCTATTTACTATCGTGAGACACTGAAATAATCTGCAGGTTCCAAAGTCCTCATGAATTGTGTCCGCTTTTAATGGCTCCAAAAATATGAAGATTGAAACTCTATGCATTGAAAATGTCTTATTTTCGTCTTCTTATTGATGTGACCTTCACTTTTGTCTAGAATTGCTCGACTAAACAAATCCCCTAAGTACATAACCTATTGCATTCCACTCTTTCCACAAACTAGAAAAGTAGTAAAAATGACCACAGATATAACAATATTTAATTCTATCTTGAAAATTAAACCAACATTAAGTTTTATTTTGCAATTTTAACAATATTAGCATTTGCTGGCTGTGTTTTGAATTTACCAAGTGTTGAAGCTTGGCCTGAGAAACGAGGTAAGGGGACGGGAATTACAACCAGGTGGTATCAAGATTATGATGATGGCTGTGTGCTACCGCCATCAGGAGTTCAAAGTATAAATGGTTAGGTGAGTGTTATTGTGGTGTGTTAATTTACTATGGTAAGAATGTTGGAAAAAGAATTGGATTCTTACCTCCTGTGCACCAGGATTAACGTGCGATGCAATCTTGTCGTCTGGTTACACAACAATCGATATCATAAACCCTGGTATGGCTTGTGATGTGTTGGAGTGTCAGGGTGGATAAGAGTTCTATAGCTTGGAGATGATGGTAACTGGGAAAACGACAACTGTGCCATCTTGATAATAGTGAAGACAATTGCAGTGCAAACCATATATTGGAGATGTTGGTGAACGTCCCATTGCTCTGACCAGTAGAAGTAGCAGACTTCAACACTTCTGTAATTCACATGAAAAACCACAATTTTTTATGACCGAACAGTTGTTTAATCCAACTGGAAATTGTACTAAATAGAATCTTTTCCATCATAAAAATTGTCATTATACTTATTTGATGTGTGTAGCGAATGATTTAAAAAGATAAAATATTTGAAGTTTGGGATAATTGATTGCTTTCTGAGGCCACCCAAATTATATATATCTAACATCTTCCATGTAGGCAATATAGAAGAGAAATGTTAGAAGGTTTGTCTGTTCTAGCAATTTACTATATCTCTTAAGATACAATTGCAGCTGTTGAAATTTAAAAAGTATGAACAATAACTTCAGAATAATACTTTAAATCTCTCAGCAACTTTGAGAGCAAGTGGTTCATTAGAAGTAACCACCAAGTTGCTATTTTGATTCAGGCTTCATCAAAATAGAAAACATCTACCAATTATTGAGATCAAATATTCAAAACAAATCCAAATTTTGTTATTAAGGAGACTTCTTCCAGTTCCATCCGTAATGGGCTTCAAGTGTCTGTGGGTGTCCTCTAAACACGTTACTACTATCCGTGGGCACAATTATTGAATTTCTGCGCATGGTAGGTGTATTTCTGCATCCCAACATGAATGGCTGTCCATGCATTTTGTTTTGAAATCTTGCGACTTCAATACTGGATACATTAACGGAATGCAGAATAACGAGACTTTTGAACTTTATTTTGCTGCCCCTGTGCATATTTCAAAGTAAGGCAATTCAATCTTATTCAAACACTACAGAATTATATTCACTGACAATATGTCGTGTAGACTTGACTAGGCGAAGTTATTTTATAATCAGGTATAATTTATTGACTAAAGATTAGAATATATATACCGCGAAAAACAATTAATGACAGAGTTGTCAGCATATTAAAGAATTGAAACTCATAATTTTATAGAATTAGAACAAGTTCAGCTATCTTAAACTCTTTCACCAATCTTCTCGTTAGAGGAGTTGCCGTCTTCCAAGTGTTCGACAGCAGACTTTTCGACTGGAGAAGAGAGTCTGTTCAATGTAGTACCGGCATCGTCACCGAAGACAACAGCAACTTCTTCCAATGTGTAACCGAATGTCTCGACGTAGAAGAAGAAGACAATGGTCAAATTGAAAGCCAAAACACAACACCAAACAATATAGTACTTCCATTCGATGGCGTCCATGGCAATTGGGTTCACATAACCGTTGTAGACAAGAGTACATAATTGTGTGAAGTACATCAAGTTAAGACCCTTAGCTCTGTGGGAGTATGGCAAGACTTCAGTGGCGTACAAGAATGGCAAACCGTTGACACCAATATCGTAAGAGAAGTAGAACAAGAAGATCATAGCAAGAACACCTCTACCCAATCCCTTGTCTTCAAAGTTACGTTGTTGGTTGACAGCTGAAAGAACAGTCCAAATAACGTAACAGATAAGCATACCAGAAATACAAACCAAGAATTGGTGTCTTCTCTTGAATCTGTATGTAAGAAGAGCAGCACCGACAGAAATGACAATATTGAAGACTTGCAAACAACCGTTAATCTTCAATTGCTCCAAACTAGAAGTGTAACCAATACTAATCAAAACCTTAACAAGATAGTAGGAGACTAAACCGTTACCAGACATTTGCATCATGAAAGCAGTGAAACAAACCAAGAACAATCTCTTTCTGTAAGATCTGATATTGATGAAATCAAAGTATGAAGAGCTTGCATATAACTTTTCCAATTCCAAAGCAGACTTGATTTCCTTGATTTCAAATTCAACCAAGGCATGTGCTCTTTCATCGTCAACGTTACCAGTGTGGTAAGTGTTAAGAACAGCTCTTGCCTTATCTTCTTTGCCATTGTCAATCAACCATCTTGGAGACTCGGGACAGAACCACAAGGTTAAAACTTGGATACCTGGCAAGATAGCTTGCAAGTAGGAAGGAATTCTCCATCCCTTCGAACCGGATAAATGCAAGGTACCGTAAGTAATCCAAGCAGCAAGAATAGCACCCAAGTACCACAAAGTGTTGAAGACTGCAGTACATGAGGATCTATAAGTTGGGAAAGAGAGTTCGGCGATCCAAGCTGGAGCACCAGTCAAAGCGATACCGACACCAAAACCAATGATGATTCTTGAAACCAAGAAGAAAGCATAATTAGTAGATGCACCTTGCAAGATACCACCTACAAAAGAAATAATAGAACCAAAGAGAACACCGAACTTTCTACCCCATTTGTCGTTCACGTAGGAAGCAATACTGACAGCAAGAATAGAACCGAACATAGTACCATTGGCAAGAGAACCCAACTTGTACCCTTCTGGGTTACCCATGGTCTTTCCCCAATCTGGAATAGCCTGCAAACCGTTCAACATGGAACCATCGTAACCGTTGTTGGTTGAGGCCAAGGCAATCAAGGCAATCAAGAAATGTAACTTTCTGAAATGGGCATATTTCCACCAACTATCAGTTTGGAATAATAAGTCACTGATATCGGTGTTAGGATCGTTCAAGATGTTTTGCTGTTCGTCAATGTGATCAGTGATCGAAAGGGAATCGGTTTGATCCTTGACGTTGTGAAGTTTGTCAGACATTTTACTACTGTAATGCACTTTATAGATCGACCAGCGATAGAAGCTTTTAGGCTGTAGTACTAACAAGTGACTGTTGAGATAATGAATAATCAAATCTCGAGAACATCAACAGGGACATGCAGTGTATTTATACAAAACTTTTGGAATTAGGATTGGCTCCAAATTTGACCAGCAGCAACCATTCTGTTGATAGTAAGGCATTTCTTTTAGTATGGGTCCCGCATATTATGAAAGAAAATTATTTAAAATTTTATAAATTTTCTCCCACCCACACTATGCACCAGTCCTTAAAAAATATCGACCCAGACGCATAATCCCACTAGTTTTACGATCTGAATTCTGGAGTATTTTTTAGAGAACAGTGCAGTTTACTCAAGTGGTCTCCGTCAGACAAAAGTTAATAATGGTGTGAATACAAATTCAAATCTGACATTTTCGTAGTTTAATGTCTTCACCAACAGGAGTCGTGACGTTGAACAGGAAACAATGGGCCGGTCAACAAACAGCCGCCTCTTCCAGAATGCTAGTGAGAGAGTAACCCAACCCTCACTTGTTTATCCAGCAACAGGTCGGCATAGGCCTACTCAGGCACTATTGGAAGGTCGCAATAGCGGGGCATCTCCGCACTTGTCCGTTCACGTCCCTCATTTAGATTTAGATGCAAACACAAGAATCCAAAAAATGTCAGGCAAAACTGCAGTATTTTTTCCCGAAGAGTCAAACCAATAAAAGAAATTTCGTGAAACTACCAGTCACTACACTGAATCTGGAGTTGAGTAGATTCGGTATTTTTTTGGAATCCGCACTATTGTCTAGCGGAGACACCTTGAGACTCACACAAACAGCGACAATTTCTATTTCCTTCCAGACACGAGATTCTAAGGCTGACACTCGGGCTTTCTTTTCCACCCGGCGGCAACAGATTCCGTTCATTGTCTGTCGGACACGGTGTGACCCAGCGGTCTTTTTGCATCTATTCAGCGAATCGGCAAAAATTGGTAGGAAACCGAGTCCGACGCTCGGAGCGCGACCGCAACTGTCTGAGATGAGATTACCGACTGATAGTCCAATATCAGACACCTTAGCGATGAGTACGAATAAGAGGAGGGGTATGCATCTGCCACAACAAAGCAGACGACAGTAATATTTTCTTGATTGACACTTGGGGATAGAAGCAGGTTGACCTTCTGCCTCACCACCTGATCGGGGTTATGGAGGCTGGATGGTGGAGTTGAAGAAGGAGACGACACCACCTTTCGAGTGGTAAGGGTCAATCTCCTAGTTGAGAAGGCGAGTGAGAAAGGTTGATCCTGAGGCTAATTCATAGAAAAATTGTTGGCGGGAAATGTCTGCATGAGGCTAATTACAGGTTAGACGTCTCTGCCGGACAGAGAAGCAATTATGAGCTCTACTATGATTCGTATTTTTTAGGTGTGTCTCAAAAACGTATGGGGAACCATCTTGGGGTAATGCACCTTGTGCATTGAAATATTGGAGAGAAAAATCCTGCATTGCGTACCTTTACAACTGGCATTCTTAGCTTCTTTTATTATTGAACATATTATTGTGAGCAAGCATCT
Organism: Scheffersomyces illinoinensis; assembly: GCA_030572695.1. Classification (NCBI taxonomy): domain Eukaryota; kingdom Fungi; phylum Ascomycota; class Pichiomycetes; order Serinales; family Debaryomycetaceae; genus Scheffersomyces; species Scheffersomyces illinoinensis. The sequence continues at coordinate 2,318 of JAJMAP010000093.1, read as the reverse complement.
ACCCCACCGGGGATGCCTATCTAAACTAGCAATCATTCCTAATACGTCCCAAAGTATTGGACGGAAAACGGTCCGATATGTGTATAATTAGATATTCAGCCGTCTAGAGAGGCGTTTGAATAAGTGTATGATAGCCGTTTCCAGTAACCAATATTCGATAACACACTAAGACCAGTGCAAAAAAAACATGTCACCTTTTGCAAGCATTTCCACACCAGATCCATCCCCAGACAGTACTCCAGATTCCAGACACTTTGCATTCTGCCCCGTTCATTCGGTAAAGTTAAAGTGTCGGTGCCCCTCGGCTCACGTCTGGGGCTTGCCTGCCGTGCAGCTTGCGCAATAACTTCCTGACCACTTAACGCAGACAGTCTGTCAAACAGACAGAAGGTGGAAGGTGACGGATAGACCTTTTGCGTCGGCCAAGATGAGAGAATGACTGGTGACACCTGCAGTCCGGAAGGTCTTTCCCGGCGAAATATTAATCCACGACCTCTAAATTAGGACCTGGCCCTTTGGTGACACGAACTATTTTGTCAATCTGCTGTTTTCCTGCAGACAATGCGATGGAAGCTCAATCCATAATTTTGTCTGCAATATTTACGAGCCAGGGCTCTCAGGAATATTTGCGAGTTAGGTGAGGTGATTGGTGCGGAGTACAGGATATACCGGCGTACATGGTGTACTGGCAGAAGGAAGACTGACAGAATAGTCGCATGTCACCGTAGCACAGCGGGAGAGGCTCAGACAGTTTTTCCAGTCTTGAGTCGGACATCGCACAAGTCAGCCGACATTCCAAGACCGCCAGTAGACTCAAAGTTTGCGTTAGATTCTTTGGCTCGGAGCGTCCTAGAGTTACCAGACCAGGCACGCCGGAATGGGCCAGGTTTCATCGCCATATCTGCGTCAGTGTCATAGTAGTGGCTTAAACCAAAGGAGGGGGGGGATCATGTGACTGTTCCAATTACCTAATTGAGAGGGTATCCCGCACTTGTGCCCCATTTCCCGCATGGACCTGAACTCTCAATTTTGTGTCTGTCTGGGGATAGAGTTGCATTAGGCAGTCAATGCAGTTTGGCTCTGGTAGTGTCGGCAAATTCTAGGTCTGGGCCAATCCCACCAAATTCACATTCTTGTAACTTCCAAAGCTTTTGAGTTGGCGTAAGGTGGATCCAGCATTTCGAACTCCAGCCATACTGTCACCGCCCATGAATCAGCTGTATGCGATTATCGGGAACCAGCTACCACCGGTGCAACAGACATTTACCCAAACTAAGAAATCAGGCTGCGAAATCTGGGGCTCTTTGGTTCCAGATGTCGGTTCCTGGGCTCGGCACAGTTTTCTCTACAATACTCGGGAAGTTTGGCCACCATCGTTTTTTAGATTGTCCCCAGATTTGATTCAGGCTATATAAGACTCTCGGGCTGCTCTCTGATTCCGATCTAACGTTCATATTGTTCGAAATAGAAAACAGACACTTATAGATTTCATATCTCTTTTGTCAAAGTAATTCTAATACCCTATACAATGTCTACCGGATTCTTAACTACCAAGGACACCAAGATTGTCGATGCTAACGGAACCCCAGTCGTTCTTGTCGGTACTGCCATCGGTGGTCACTTGAACATGGAAAACTTCATCACCGGTTACCCAGGTCACGAAACCGAACACAAGAAGGTCTTGAAGAAGAAGATCGGTGAAGAAAAGTTCAACTTCTTCTTTGACAAGTTCTACGAATACTTCTGGACTGAAAAGGATGCCGAATTCTACAAGAACGAATTGGGCTTCAACTGTTTGAGAATTCCTTTCAACTACCGTCATTTCATCGATGACGAAGTTGACTTGTTCAAGATCAACCCTAAGGGTTTCGAAAGATTGGACAGAGTCATCGACATCTGTTCCAAGTACGGTATCTACACCATCTTGGACTTGCACGCTACTCCAGGTGGTCAAAACCAGGACTGGCACGCTGACTCCGGTATCCACAAGTCTATCTTCTGGGACTTCAAGGTCTTCCAAGACTCTATGGTCAACTTGTGGGTTGAACTTGCCAAGCACTACAAGGACAACACCTGGGTTGCTGGTTACAATCCTTTGAACGAACCTGCTTCGCCAGACCACCAGAAGTTGGTTGACTTCTACCAAAGATTGCAAGATGAAGTCAGACCAATTGACCCTCACCACATCTTCTTCCTTGACGGTAACACTTACTCCATGGACTTCAGACAATTCCCTGCTCCAAAGGACTTCATTCCAAATGCTGTCTACTCCATCCACGACTACTCTACTTTCGGTTTCCCAAACATCCAAGGTACTT
>JAJMAP010000092.1:0-38502 GCA_030572695.1 Scheffersomyces illinoinensis | reverse complement strand
CAGAAATGATTTAGTTATCAACAACGGCAACTTCAATAGTGAAATTGTTAGAAACAGGGCTAATCAATTGGTGCAAAGTTTTGCGAACGGAAACCAAAGCAATTCGTCAAACAACGGTGGAAGCTACAAACAACTGAATTACCATGTTAATACCCAGTTGCCTCCTTCTCTTAGTGGAATCGGAGAATTTGCCAATGTCACATATTTCGTAAAAGTAACTTGTAAAAGAGCGTCGTTCTTTGTGCCCAACTTACGAGCCCATGATCCTTTCATATTTCTTCCCTTGGATATCGACGACCATTTCCTGAGAATTGACAACCATGTATACGAGGAGTATCGTGAAGTGTTTGTACGAAAGGAGTTGATCTTCAAAGATAGAATACCCGAGATCGTGGGGGTCAAGATTCCACCTCAGGCTACAGAAAAGAAAATCTTACCTAAGGCTCCCGACATTCCACCTAAAAAACCTGGCTTTTTCCAGAAGTTCATGGGTCTGCAACCTAGCACCTACTTACCGTCGCCGGTTCCAGTGCACAAGAGTCAGGGTCTGCATGCATATTACCCTGAGATTGAATCGAAAGATGTTCCATTTTCGTTTGAGGTCAGATTTAGATACCCTGCCTTTTTGATTCCTACAAAGCCTCCTTCTTTCAAACTCTACTTAATGTCGTTGTTAAAGCCTTCTAGGTATACCTTGACAGAATATGGAAGACCAGAAGATAGTAATGGATTAGGTGTTGTCTATTTGCAGAAGCTAGTTGTAGACTTGACGTCCATCACGTTAGTCTCGGTATTGGAAGAAGGAGGAAGCACCTACGGCAATGAAATCCACACTGGTAGTCATGAAGAAGTGATCAATGTGTGCGATAATAGCTACAAGAACTTGAAGTTCGATCTCAAGAATTGCCACAAGATGAAAACTCCCTCGTCCGTGGGCGTAGATCCTGAAGCTTCTAATGTATATGAGCTTGAAATTCCTACCAAGTACTTTGAGAATTGCATATTGCCCGACCATTTGTCACCTTCTTTTAAGACATGCAACATCACCAGAAAATACAATCTCTCTATCACAGCTGCATTCTCGTCCGAGAAGATTATAGATCACAGTAGCTCCAGAGAATTTCATAAGAAAACAAGATCTGTTACTTTGGAATGTGCCAACATCAAGGTTCTCAGTGGGTTGAACATGACCAGCACATTACATTCCAATGCTTCACAGCCTAGTTTGCCACGTACTTCCAGCATTTCCTCTGGCATACCTCCGCCGGTTCCTCATGTTTTAAAGAGACCTAGTACAGTCTCGATTGAGAAGCCACCATTGCACGCACGCCAATCATTCGAAAACTCGGAGATCTCACTTGAAGACATAGGAAATGGACAAGTTGAGGGTGAGTTGCCTACTTATGATGACGTTGTGCGGGAGTCTTCTTACCAGGACGATAGCGAGCATATCCGGGCCAGGAGAAGATACCAGCAGCATGAACAGTACTATCATAACTTAGCATAGTCTAATAGAAACGAGAGTGTAACAAGTTGTGTTTTCACCGATACTTACTTATGATAAGTAGCTGATGCAAAGACAAGAGATATATAGAGAGAAAGATCCAATTTTGAGGTCTGGTCGAGGGAGAACTTAGAGTTGTAATTGTCATATTGATTGCTTACTGGTTTTATGTATTTACATAGCACAAATATCACAAACAAAGAAGGAAGAACGCAATAAAGCCACCATTCGAGTACAATTGACAAGTCGATAGTAGCAAGAGCTCAGAAAACTGATGCAATTATCAGACACTACGCCAATTCGGCAATATTCAGTATTGAGTATATGCCAGATAGAGCCGTAGATGGAATAAGAATATACAGAATCATAAGACTTTAGTACATAGAGTCTACTAAGTAGTGGCAGAATACAGCAATAAAAAAAGATATAACCACCACTATCATTTCCAAGCAGCCGCACCATTCATTCCTTTCTTGACAAATTACACTTTATCTGGCCATGCAACCACACTATTGTCACCCTCCTTGTCTTGCTCTCCTTCAAATTTGTTTTTTTCTATAAATATTTGAATTATAGGCCTATCCGCGCGGTCGTCTCGAATCCAAAACTTTCCGCCAGTGAAAAATTGGCAATCGAAAATTCTTCAGAACGGAAAACTAAAAAGAGGCAAACTACTCTAGTCTTTTTTCTAGCAGCCTTTCTCTAATATCTTTTGACGATGTCCGACGCCTCGAGCTTTCTCGCCAGAAACAGAAACGCCATTGTTGTGGCCTCATTGGCGGCAGCAGCTGCTACAGGTGCCTACTTGTACTACAGGGAGACCCAGGCTACCTCTACCGGCTCAACTGCTGATTCTGGTGCCGATTCTGGGGCCAGCAGCAAGAAGAAGAAACTGAAAAAGTCAAAAAAGTCAAAACCCTCATCTGAAGAAACTTCGGCTGCTAAAACTGAAAAAAAGATTGTTTCTAATGAACCAAAGGACGCCATTTACCCAGTCACTCTTGAAGGGTTACCCGATATTAATGAAGAGACCATTATGAAGTTGTCAGACAAGGAAAAGGAAGAATGGGCTTTGGCCTTGAAAGAGGACGGAAACAACGAATTTAAAGCCAAAAAGTACACCGAGGCCATAGCCTTCTATACAGCTGCCTTGTTGTTGAAGAAAGACCCTATTTTCTACTCCAACAGACTGGCCTGCTACTCGGCCCTCAACGATCACGTCAATGTTATTAAAGACACCACCGAGGCCATCAAATTGAAGCCAGATTATACCAAGTGTGTCTTGCGTCGTGCCACCTCTTACGAATGTATTGAAAACTACGCAGATGCCATGTTTGACTTGACCGCTTTAACGATTTACGGTGGATTCTCAAACAAGTCTATCGAACAAGTCTTGGAAAGAGTATTGAAGAAACAATCGATGAAAATTGTGGATTCCAAACCTAAGGAATTGAGATTGCCATCTGCTGCCACCATCGGCTCGTTCTTCGGAGCTTTCTTGAAAGAAACTGAACCAGAAGGCATCTCTGAAGAATCTACCGGCGCTGATGCCTTCCTCTACAATGCTCTCAAAAACATAAACTCCAATACTCCACAAGCCTACGAAGATGCCGATACTTTGATCAATCAAGCTGTAGAAGCCTACAACGTCGAAGAATTGAGCAAGGACTCGGAAGAAGCTGCTAAGGCTTCGATTGCCTTGGAGTATTTGGCTGCATTCCAGTTCTTGAAGAACGATCCAGCCTCTGCTGCCTCTCATTTGGAAAAAGCTATCGCCTTGAAACCAAGACCTAGATCGTACATTTTCAGAGCTTTGATCAATGCCGATAAGTCGTCTTATACTGAATCCCTTAGTGACTTTGCAAAGGCTGAAGAGATGGACCCTAATTGTCCAGATATCTTCTACCACTTGGGTCAATTGTTTTACCTTACTGGAGACTTATCAAAAGCCCAAGCTAACTTCGAAAAGGCTAAGGAGTTGAACCCAGACAATGTGTTTGCCTATATCCAGCTCGCTTGCATAACCTACAAGAATGGATCGATCGAAGCAGCTAACGAAAAGTTCACTGAAGCAAAGTTGAAATTTGCTACCTCCCCAGAAGTGCCAAACTATTATGGTGAAATCTTAGCTGATAAGGGTGATATCCAGGGTGCTTGTAAGCAGTTCGATATTGCTGCCAGATTACAAGAAAGCTTGCCTAACTTCTCTGTTGGAGCCTTGCCCTTGATCAACAAGGCCTCCATCATTTCCAGAGAAAGCTTTGAGAGAATCGATGAAGCAGGCGAATTGTTGAACAAAGCCTGTGAATTGGATCCAAAATCTGAATTAGCCAGAATCACCTTGGCTCAGATCAAATTGCAAAAGGACGAAGTGGAAGACGCCATCGTCTTATTCGAAGAGTCATCTGACTTGGCCAGAAGCTACGAAGAAAAGGTCCAGGCCACCTCGTTTGCTGAAGCCACCAAGGTGCAAAAGAGAATTAAACAGGACCCCATTTTGACAGCCAAGATCTCCGAGCTCATGGCACAAAACGGAGTTCTTCAATAAAGGGTATCGTAAGATTCGTAAGATTCATGAAGGTGAAGCTTGTCACTGGAGAAGTATAGCATTTTTTTCGTCATTGCATTAGAAATGAAGAATAAAACAAAACGCTTTTGTACTAATATCGTCTTTATCTTTTACCTCAAAACTGAAAATCCACTTCTTGTAAATGTTTGCAAATGTTGCTTCTGTTATTTGCCCACGATTCGGTTCATTCCTCCATTACCTAGTTTATGTCGATGTTAATTGTATATATATTACTTTCTTATTTAAATTCTGGAAAGAAAATCTCGAGCGATTTCGCAACCGTTATACAGTAGTAACCTGAAGCAGTAACCTGAAGCAGTAAACTGCCTTTCCAAGTCTAATCTCGAAGGAAACAATTGACAACATGGACAATGCAATAACTTGAAAGTACAGGGCCTAGAAGTACATGTTGGGTGTAATATGAGATTGAGCTCGATTATCCGTTAAGTGTATTATTTGTTACCGAACACCATGAAGAGCACCATTTTCTGCCTTGTTCTTGCAGCTATATGCTTGTTGGAGTTAAGAGCTTTCTATTCCAGTCTACCGAACTCTGTCAAAATGTTCCATACTAGTCAATAGTTAAAATTGATTCGCGGCTACTCTTTTATCGTTATGCACTTATTCTCGCTGTTCAGAATATAGTTGCGAAAAACTGATATATCTCCTGCAACAATTTTTTGGTTTTAAGTCTTCTACAAGTAATTCATATCTGGCGAATTGTCTATATCATATACTATGAAATCACTACTTCGATCCGTGGTGGCCGCACCGAAGCAATCGCATTATGATAGTAGACTCAATATGTATCTAGACTTATCGTATATAAATTCACAACTTATCGTAAGTTCTGGACCAGTGACTGGGTACCTCAAGTCATTTTATCGGTATCCTGTTCTGGACTTGTTGCTATTCCTCAATGAAAACCATTCGAACCATTGGCATATTTGGAATTTCAGAGGTGAAGAACCTGGGTACGAAGATATTGACGTTTTGAACAGAGTTAGCCATTTCCCTTTTCCTGATCATCAGGCACCTACTCTAGATATAATCGTAAATAGCGTTTACGATATAGACCAATTTTTGCAAGCCTCGCCACAAAATGTGGCAGTCCTTCATTGCAAGGCAGGTAAGGGAAGATCAGGATCGATCTGCTGCGCTTATATTATGTACGATCTCGCCAGAATGGGGAGGTCGTTTGAAGTTGAGAAAATCATTGCAGAATTCACAGAAAAGAGAATGAAACAATTTGCAGGTGAAGGCATTTCCATTGTTTCTCAACGTAGGTATCTTGGTTATTGGTACAAATATCTTCAGGCAGATGAAATTCTCAGAATTCATTACAAAGGGCTGCGGCAGACAGAGCCATTTTTGGACAGAATACGCATCAGAAATGGACCTATTGAGTCACAAGTGTTCAAAATGGCACCATTCCTTGAAACTTATGAGAAAGTATACCAAGGAGGTAGAAACAGTCTTGCAATAAAGAGAGTGTTTGGATTCACACCAGAAACTACTACTATCATAACTAAAGGTAAAGATTTGACTCTTATTCCGATTAACAATGTTAGTTTGGGCTCAGATACAAGAGATCTACGGTTGAATATAAATGGCTGGTGTTATTCTTGGTTTGACATTCAATTTGAGACAAAAGTAGGAAATATGTCAAATGGGGCGATCAAGATGAAATGGAACGAATTGGATGGGTTCAAGGGAACAAGACAGAGAGGAGTCAAACTTTTTGACCAGATCGAGATATGCTGGCGGTTTTCGGAAAGTACTAGAGTATAAAGTCATGCTACATTTTCAAAAGTTTTCATAGAAGGTATACTGAATTTTGTATATCCATTAATAGCAGTATAAAGATTGGAAATTAATGCCTCTTATTCAGGAATAATCTTTCGTAAGAAATGTATATTAACCACCACGTTTTTCGTTGTCGACTTCTAACCAGAACTGCTTCAACACTCTTTGGACTTCGTCAAGATGCTTGCAGTTATCTTTAAGTTTGTGGATGTTACCTGATTTTCCCAAAGTGTATGGTTTAGACAACTTGATTTCTTTGAAAATGACGATGTTATCGGCTCCAGACCATTGGATGTTATCAAGACCATAGAGTTTGACAAACTTCTCATACAACTTGATAGCTATGGGAGAAGCCCGCGAGTGATGAGATGGTTCATTCTCCTTATTAGCAAGCAAATCAAGGTTGGGTTTGAAGTTAGCAATGCATTCCTGTAAGTGGCTTTCAAGGTCTTCTATGGATACCAGAATAGCCTGGGTATGCTGATTATGACTATGACTATTATGATTATTACTATTAGTAGAAGAGCTACTAGTATTGCTGTTATTGCCTGCCTTTTTAGGGAACGGAGGCAAGATCTGAATGGATTTTATAAATGCAGTGTTGATGATTCTATAGGTGTCTCCGGTAGAAGACTTTTTCCCCTTGTGATCGATTCGCAAAGCTATTACTTGATTAGAAGAAGAAAAGGAATGTACGTAGCCCGTGATGGATTGGTCAAGAAGTGTAGTTATCTTGGCTCGTAACCTGACAATCTGGTCGAAATCACTGACTGACATAGTTCTGTGAAGAAAAACAAATATTGCAGTACGGTGGATTTGTAAAGCTAAATCGCTGGAAAAGAAGTATCACTTCCTTGTCAATTTGGTTTGACAAGAGCCAGATTTTGTGTACTAACTTGTATACAGACTGGAGGAAGAGCTAGTAGATATAAGTAGATATTGTGTCAAATTGTAGGTTGAAAGCGATTTTAGTTGTGCGATATAGATTTGTAAGCTAGAAGAAGTATGATGACGACCATGATTTGATGACCTTTACTTGTCAGGCTTCGCCATCAATTAGTTGAAGTCTAGGTAATGGAAAAAGAATTTCTAGGCGAAAATGGAATTGCGCATTGACTTTCACACCTGAACAGTCTAGGATATTGCACTGGCTACTTTTAAATTGTAATAGCGTCTGTTAGTTATAAGAGAAACACCAGAGGATCAGCTGAATAATAGATGTGCATACACTTGGGTTTAGTAGGAAAGTTTTAAACTACCGTTGTGTTCGGACAAGTTTTGCGCCAAAATAGAAGAATATATGGTGGTAGATAAATGAATCTTGCATATCTAAAGTAAAGTTCAACAATTCTCAGTACAAAATAGTCTAACTGTTTTTACCTATCATGTCCTCACTTGGCCAACTAGGTCATCCCATTACAAACATTAACGGTTAGTAGTCAGTATGTGCCATGACTTAGAAAATGTACTCAAACACCACAGAAGACACTGCAGCACTTTCCTAGACAGTGATTCACTCGACATCAAGGATGCCAATCATAATGCGACTTCAATGATTCATTCATTCTATTGACTGAACACTCCTTGTTCAGCTTCTACCGCTTGAACTGCAAGATGGAGTACTTATCTTAATTTCTCTTTAGTATTTTTCGCACCCAAATGCGCATTACATCATAGAAGATCCTTATCAGCAGAACCCAAATACGAAGATGAGACACATCCACAGTTTCACAATTTTTTGTTTCTGGATATTTAACCAGACTGGAAACAAAATCAGTACATCCTATATTATTTGCACATTATATAAACGATTCTCGGCATCTACAAAAGTTGAGGTTTGTTTCTACTATAATCTCGCAGAATACTTACAGTATCTCGCTGACTTAGTACTCAGTTTCTCTGTTTCCAGCTGGATCTATACTTTGTGACTCAACATACGTCGAACACTCATATATACTATGGAAGAGGTTGTAGATTTGCTGATTCTTCCCATAGAGGTCGTTCAGAGTATTATCAACGTTTTGGACGAAGCAACCCAGGAAAAATTGGCCAGATTCAACTCGCCCTACAGAGTTTACACTGTTAGCTTGCTCTATCAACATATATATATAGGCAATGTAGCCAATTTGCCCAGCAAGAATTTCCGAGGATTCACGGTAGAATCGTTCCACTACTTCTACGAACAGTTTCCTAACATTCTGGTGACAGACTTGTATCTTGATCAACTGAGCTTGCTTCGGGTTTTGGATGAGATTCCGGATGCTCTTGATATCGTCAAAAACATAACCACTGTATTTGCACAAGAATACGTCCACTATGTCATGTTCCAGAACAATACTTATTTGGAGGGTCATATGGTCAAATCTTTGACGGCAAACAATTACAAACTACAGCCACATTTGACAGTTCTACCCTCAAATCTTAAACAATTGAAGATAGATCACCCTTGGTATTGGCTTCCACAAGTTCCAGATGGCTTGGAAATCCTCGAGATTGTCTGTCCCGGGCCTAACAGTAGCCTCGTTAAATTGCCCCTTCCATCTTCGCTTACAGAGTTGACCTTTCAGTTCACAAACTCAACATCCAAAGGTCTCGACCTTACAAATTTGGTGAATTTAGAGAAGCTCGAGTATCGTAATGATATCGAGTCCATTTCAGATTTCAAGTTTCCAACAAGCTTGAAAACGCTCAAGGTAGACGGAGATATAAGTGATCCAACTGGTTTGGAACTACTTACACATTTGGATAGTTTAGAATTCTATTGGGATCAGCTTTATGCTCCTTTCGAAAGTAAATTCTTGCCGCCTACATTGAAAAACTTGAAAGTCATCTGCGGCGGTGAATGGAAACTTACTAACAGGCTAGACACGCTTGACATTACAACCGACAGATTTTCTTTTGCTAATGCCAAGGCGATAACTGTAAACTATATGCTTCGTGAGAGATCTGAAAAAGACTTATCAGCAGCAACAAATATTACAAATTTGTGTCTAAATTCAGATCTCTTAACGTCTCCTAGTGATATCATATACCCTTCCAATTTGACCTCATTGTCGTTCGTGCAGACAGGTAACCTACATAATCTAAAAGGAATTGATACCTTGTTCAGCTTAAGGTCGATAGAGTTCATTGGGGCATTTCTGCCCATAATCATTAAGGAAATATTAAGAGGCCGTTGCTTTCCTCCAGATTTAACTAGCTTAACGCTTAAACTCAAGCTCGGAAACCAGTTGGCTTGGCTCCTGGATATTATGTTCAACCTGTCATGGTATTATCTAGATAACGAAAAGAACCACTCGACTCCGCTTGTTCTTGAGAAGAGATTTGTTTTTCCTCGCAAGTTGGAGTTCTTAAAGATTCAGAGTTCCTTTATAACTGCAGTTGGCAATTTATCTCTTCCTGATACTCTCAAAGAATTGGAATTGGAAATAGATGGCTACCGTAAGCTAGGTGAGTTGAAATTGCCTCCAAACTTACGTCTGCTTCAACTTCCAAATATAATCCCAAAGTCTGATTTTGTCAACTACAAGTTACCCGAGAACTTGTCGCTGCTCTGTGTATACGACGATACATACAAGGTCACAAGAAAAAATTATGAGGAGATTGAATGGTTGGAGGTATATCCACCAAAAGCCAAAGATACTGAAGTATTTAGACGAGGTAAATAGTCTACATTAGTATTGAAAATACATGAATTTATGATTATAAACTGGTTGGAGAATTGTATTGTGCAGCAAAAGCTGGATATTGAACAAAGAAAATTTAAAAGCGAAGGAAGCAAGTGATGAATTTTATCTGCATCACACTAAGCCAATTTATCCTTTATAAATTCATATATCAATGTATATTTGTTTGTCGGTAGAATGATAACTTCACGGTTTGTTTTTGCACCCAAACGTTTTTTCTGAGGCACACTTTTCTCACGCTACTTTTAATTCGCATACTACTATTTGTGTATACTTAACGGTGTCCTTTTCTCCAACTCTTCACTCCCAAGCAGCCATGCAAGATGAATTGATTCTGATAGACAAGCTCGAAGATCAGATCATCGATCATCCGGACGCATCTACGAAAAAGGAGTTGCACGACTCTTTAGACGAGACATTCCAGAAAAAGTTGAATGCCCGTGCCGAACAAATCAGAACAAATCAGACCTTTGACAAGAAGAGACGTGATGGAGGGCCGATCCAGCTGGGTTCATATCAAGAAACATCTGGCTCAGTCAATTTTCAATTTTTGGTGACGAAATCACACCTCAAATATGAATATAAAGACTACGGTCCGATTCAACAAGAGCTCAGCGAATGGTTCACATATAATGATCTCCAGACCTTTGGGGGAGTTGATGCGCTACATCAATTATTCGAGAATAAAAGAAATCAGAAAGAAACTGACAAAAATGATTTAGACGATACAGAATTGATCAAGAAATGTGTTTCTACACTCAAAAAGTATACTATACAAGAGGGTAATCCATCATTGACTACGGCATTGAAGATATTGCTTTATTTCTCGTTTGGGCAATATGGTGATAAAGTGGATTCAGAAGAGCAGCTTCATCTGATTGTAGAAAACAACAAATATCTTGTCTCTATTGAAGCGTATTTACCATTGACTGAACTCATAAATAAGCTTATTCAACATCAGATAGATGTGGATTCCAAGAGAGCCAACACTGGATTGACTACTTCAGTTGAAAGCGACTACTTTATTGCCTTAACGTTACTATACTTTATGATCTGTACGATGATCTCATTACCAATAGAGACTTCTGCTATCCTTTTGTTCAAAAGTACTCTCCAGCGCCAGGATTTGCTTACTTCTATCACAATGTTCATTGAAAATTGGAAGTGGAAGCCGGCAAACTCCTACAGAATCAGATATTTGATCATGATGTCATGGAAGCTCATTCTTTTTGAGATGGGGGATACGAGTCAATTGAAAAAATGTGACGATTTCTTGGTTGAATATCACGAAATCAAGAACAAGAAAGGGAAAGACTTGCCTTCTAATAAATTGACCTGTTCTCCTTTGGATTACTTTGCTTTCAGGGAAGATTTGTTGGATAAGTATCCGTTATACAATGACCCCAATCTGAAAGTCTTTGATTTCAGCGAGTTCCATAAGCATTTTGATAACGAAGATGAAGACAGCGCTAGCATTTCAAGCAAATTAAGTGGTCAGCTGTCTTTGGATGAAAGATATAAGTATTTTATGGCCATCAACTCGTTTTCGAATTCTCTTTCTAACTTGGTAGAGAGCCCAAAGACAAACAGATCTCACACAGTGTTCAGCCAATTGCCAGCTCAAACTGTACACATCGCCACACCCGTACCTTCCCCTAAATTGATGACGTCTGACTACATGTCAGGAGGGGAAAAAATTAGACGTTCATATCAAGTCAACCAAGCAATGCCATTTATTTATCCCAATGCGTCTGATATGACCCCTTGCACTTCTTCAGATGGTGTAGAAGTCCCTTATGCTATTAAGGAAGCAAACGAAATATTAAAGGATTCGGTATATGAAAGCTACTCTATTAAGAGACTCTGGGATGAGAGACAACGTTTCATGAAACAAGAGAGAGGTTATGTCAACGAATATGGCATCGAAAATGAAACACCAGATGAATTACAAGAAGAAGACTATAACAATATCGATTATGAATTCAAGTCTAGGTCTAAATCAGAAATAAGGTCCATTAGGAGAGTTGAAGACTTCTATTCCAAAAATATTGTCAGGCTCCACACTTTCATTCAGGTTTTGGTCGAAACTATCAAGAGCAACAGAATGGACTACAACCTAAACTTTGCCGAATGGGAACTTAACCCAGAAACCTCATATTTCAATAAGTCTAATACTACCACATCTGAGAATGGCAAGAATGCCAAAACGAGGATCGAATACGTGTTAATGCTGCAATTGGAAGTGATCAATATTAAGGAAATAACATTGAAAGCCAGTACTAGTATCATTATCTTATTGTTGAAATGGTTCAAGATCAGCCACGTCTTGAAGTATTACTATCTATCATCAATTTTATTCGATCAACAATTCTTCACAATTACCCTTGACTACTTAGGTAACGCATTCAACAACTCTAATTTACAAAGTATGGCAACAGCCGATAAAATGGAAGATTTGACAGACTACGAAATCCTAGTAAATCAAAATAAGCTTATGAACCCACAAATCAAGATACCCAAATTTGAGTTCTTCAACAATTGCCTCAAAAGCTTCCCCACCGAATACCATTATGAGTTGATCAACAGGGACATGACCATGAACCTTCCTGAGACTGTAGATGAAAACAGCGTCAACCATATCTATATCACGAAATGTAACGAAAACTTTGCATTCATTCTCTCCAACATTCTCAAGATCATAAACAAGATCCTTATCAAAAATGTGACACACAGAATCTTCACTTTCAACGAGCTTAAGCCCTCTGAGCTATACAAGATGATCCTTCTTAATTACGATAACGAGTCATTGAGTAAGCCAATATTGAAAACACTAAAAAAATTGATTCCATACCAGGGCCGGAAGTGGAAGTCCATTAATATGGACTTGATCAGTCAAATATATCTCAATCTCAAGCTCTCGGTCAAGGACAACTGGTTGAGTGGAAAGGATCTTGAAAGCGATTTTAATAATTCATATGACCAAGAAATTGCTCTTCGGGGTCTCTTGCAATTCTACAACATCCGCAAATACCCAAAGCAGATGAACTTAATCGGGTACCAAATCAATAAGGAATTAGATATTCCAGTTTTCAATCTCAATGAAGACGAAGAGATATTCTAATGCAAAACATAATATAGTAATGTACACAAGTGCATGTAATGCCAGTTATAGTTGTAATAAAGTCAAAATGAATGATGACGAAAGAAGTCTGTTCAAGCCTATATGAATCAACGAAGCTTTCTGTCCACGAATAAGAAAAGTATTTTGTCTCCACTTCAAGTTTTTATGATATTTTTATTGTTGCACCCAGAGTTCTCTCCAATGTAAATTGCACCCATTTAAAAATCGTGTACACACCAATTTTAAAATTTTGATGAAAAAATCGACCTTGACAAGATTGTCCATACTTAACATCCTTCATTGGCTCATACATTAGTATCTATACACATCTAATATAAAATGGTCAAGTTAACTCAAATCGACGACGAAGCCTTTGAGCAATCGGAAACTTTCACTGCCCCAAAGAGCGAATCTGTAGTGTCTGAATCTGAAGAATCTGACTCTGATTCTGATTTGGAAGATGACTTTGACTTTGAAAGTGAAACTGTCTACGACAGAATCGTTGCCTTGAAGGATATTATTGATCCAGAACAAAGAGAAAAGATTGTTTCTGTCACTTCTGCCTTGAAACTGTATGTCAACTACGGTTTGAACAGCACTGGTTCTCTTTTGTGGACTTTGACTTCTTCTGCTTTGTTGTTGGGAGTTCCATTATCTTTGGCCATCATTGCAGAAACCCAATTGCAAGAAATGGAAAAGGATCTTTCTTTGCAACAGTCTGCTCAAGAAGTATTAGCTCCTGGCTCTGAAAGTGCCTTTTCTGAAAAGACTGCCTAGATGAAAATTAATGAACCACATCAGAAATTGTTTACTGAAACCAGAAAGTTGGCCAAAGCTCCATTTCTTCAATCTTGCTTGTATATAGAAGTGCCTAATACTGTCCTGGTACAGATATCAAATCACAACGCCCTCTTTATGTTCTAATGATTTATACTAGCTTATCGTGTATAAACAGTTCCAGGGGAGATATACCTATGGATCGAAATACAAAATGTTGAAAGATACAAAAATGTTAAATTTATCAATCTTATAGAAAGTAACAATTTGAATATCGGATTTAGTATGTGTAAAAACTTAAGAATCTATGTAATTTCTCTAGTAAGAAACGCAAACTTGCAGTTCTCTAGTTGAACAAGGTGGATCTAAGCTCTCTTGTGTTTGATAGACAAAGCGTAGATGTCCAAGTATGTGGTGATTTCGTAGATGATATCGGCAATGAAAACACCGTGGATACCCAAGGTGACACCCATACCGAGCCAACTGACAGCTAACAATGTGTCGTCGTAGTCATAACCATAGAGGGCGATCAAAATTTTGGTGACGGCCAATTGCAAAAGTGGAACATACATTGGAATCTGAACAAATGGGAAATCTTGTAACGTCAAGTGCGCTAAGATGATTCTGCCCACACAGAAGGCTACTGTACAGCCAATGGATATTACTAATGGGAAACCGTGAACCGTGATGACTTCTGGGTAGAACCAGATGAATAAGATTACATAGCCGTAGTAAGAAAAGAAAGGAATTAAACCTCTGTAGGAATCGTCGGTCTTCTTCTTGGCCACTTCGGGGTCTGGATTATGCTTTTCGTAGTACTTGTTGACATTTTTCATGGCAGAAATAATGTTGAAATACAACGAGGACAAGCCGATAATAACGTAGAAGATTGAGCTACTGACTTCATAGTTGCCGTAGCCTAACGACGACAAGTTCAAGTCGAACAACTTGACATTCCAAATATCAGGGCCAAAGATACCGGTGACAACAAAGACTACAATAATCATCAAGATGCCTTCTACGGGGCCACTGAACTCGGATAGATACAAGGTGTGGGTGTGGTATTCTTCCCAGGTGGAAGTGTAGAAATTACACACGGAAGCAAATTGCGACAACATCAACAAGCCTCCGTAACCCATCTTCAAGACAGATGCGAAAACAAGAGCTCCCAAGGTGGTGTTGATCGCATCGATGGAATGGTCAAAGAGCTCACCCAAAGGCCCACTCTGGCCAGTTCTTCTTGCATGACACCCATCGCAGCCGTCTAAGGTCTGATACATGAACAAACCAAAAGCGTAGAAGAAATAGCACCACTTTGGCGAAGTTGTGTTCAAGTATGGATCGTAATAGAACACACAGGCTAAGTTTGCCAAGACGAAGAACAAACCAGACAAAGTCACAAGATTGGGCGCCACGTTAAGTGGGATGATCTGAACAAAGTAGTTCCACCATCTCTTCAAGATGTATCTGGAGATGATAGAGTGATCCTCAGAGGAATACTTGTACAATTTCAAGTTTTCCAACTTGTTGATTGGAATGAAGATCCCCATACTTGACTGAAAAATTCAATAGTGGATGAAAAATGGAATTCCCAGGAAATTAACGGAACCAGCACAAAAGAACAAATGAGGCGAAGTAGTGTCCACTATCTACAAGAACAAAATTGTGGTCTCCAAGGCGAGTACAGTCGAACACCTGGTTTTGTTGTGTAAGGTGATGTTTGCCCAAATCAGGTTTTCATACATATGAAAAAAACGTTGCTAAAATGTCGTGAGTTAGCTCCATTTGCACGTGTCGCGGCTGCAAACTACAGATAAGAAGGAGGCAAGAGAATAGAAGATATGGTGGAGATATAAAGAAGCTGGCACTAGATGTCAGGATGTAAGTTACAACAGTATGGTGATGTGGTACACGGAGCTAAGCAAGTATGGGAGTTGTGTTAGATGGCTAGACGGAGCTGATTCTTGCTGGTTTGGTTAATCTTAATATCCAACCAACGGTTGTTCATAGAAAGTGACAGAGAAACTAGAACCCTTGCAAACGCAAAACATTTCTACTTTCGGGAATTTTCTACTGTCAATGATGGCGTTCTTTTTCCTCTTTCTGGAACTGACATCTTTTCAGCATCTAGTTACAAATTGCTAGTCAAAAATTCATAAATCCAGAGCAAATTCTTTTTCGGCGACTTCTACAGAAGAGTAACTGAATATCTCAACATTTGAATAGTTGAATCATGTACATCGAACCAAATCTAAATCTAAGAGATTCATAGCGTAGACTACTTGTATTGTCCTTGTTGCAGCCCAGCAGAATCGTTTTCATCTTCAGCCTTATTCTGAGACCAGAAGATTTGCTACTCCACAAAATGATTGCGCGGGTTTCTAGATTTTTCTACAGCTTCCGAATTTTTCACCTCTATTAGACTAGAAATATCTATTATTTCTCAAATTTATCACCACTTAGACATAACTCTAGCTGATAGCAACACTACAATGGTCGTTAACAATCCTAACAACTGGCACTGGGTCGACAAAAACTGCATCGACTGGACCAGGAGCTACTTCTCCGAAAACTTGATAGGTTTTGGTGCCAAAGATGAAAAGAATAACATCTATATCGACAAGGTTTCTTCCGTAGACGGAGATGTTGTCGTCAGTCAACGTAAAGGAAAGGTGATGTCCTTGTTCGACGTGAGTTTAATCTTGGGGTTCTCAGGACACGTAGAGAACGAAAATTTGGTCCTGGGTTCTATCACAGTTCCATCTGTCAGCTATGATTCTACTGAAGACGAGTTGCAATTCGATATCAACATTTTCAAAGAAACCAGCTCTAACTCTTCAGCTTCCACATTCATAAAGGCTAAGATCTTGCCCCAATTACGTAAGATTTTGATCAAGTTCGGCACCGATTTAATATTGAACAACAGTTCCGACATCCAGATCTCGGCAGATAAGGTGAACTCGACGTTCACTAAGGCTAACCAAGAAGCTTCTACTAAGTCTACCACTGCTGGCAAGACTCAAGAAAAGAATTCTACTCCAGCCAAGGTTGCTAAGGTTGCTACAACTACTACTACTACTGGTACTTCTGCCACTGCTGCTGCTGCTGGTACTGCTACTATTGAGAAATCTAACTCTAGTGTTCCAAAATACAATACCTCCTCATTATACTTGGAGCCCTCTTTCAATACTACGGCAGAACAGTTATATGTCACTTTATTAAACAGTGCCAGAATTGGAGCATGGTCTCGTTCACATCCCATCATGGAAAGTGAAGTAGCTAGAGAAGGTTCCACAATCGGATTATTTGGTGGTTCTGTTTCTTGTAAAATCTTAAAGTTGGTGCCTAACGAACATATTGTTCAATTATGGAGGTTAGAAGATTGGAAGAAGGACCACTACGCGGAGTTGGATATCCGTTTGATCCAAGGAGCTGGCGAAACAAGAATGGCTGTCTCTTTCACAGGTATTCCTATTGGAGAAGAAGACAGAGTCAGAGGTAACTTTGAGGAATACTATATAAGGGCCATAAAGATCACTTTTGGATTTGGTGCTGTTTTGTAAATACATAGAACTAGAATACAATATACATATATTTGTTCTTAATCATACTTGCACAATTTCTTAATTTGCTAATAGTGCCAAATACATACATCTTCAATTTCTTCTAGATTCATCTTCTTTTGTATTTAAACTATTTATATTAAAAAGAGTATCAATACGGAATTGGTGATTATGAACAAGCCTAAGTTAAGCAACCTTTATAAATTTAGAATCGATGAAATAAATACATTAATAGACATGAGCTTCGTTTAATCAACCTCTTCCATAGCAGACTCAACAGCTGGTTCTTCGGTAGAAGCGGTGGTAGTGGTACCGACTTCTTCAACTTCTTCTTCTTCATCGATGTTCAAACCCAAGGAGATTAATCTGTTAATTCTACCAGCGAAGGAAGATGGTTCATCCAAAGAGAAACCAGAGGTCAACAAGGCAGTTTCGTACAACAAGGTAGTCAAGTCCTTGACAGTCTTGTCTTCGGCACCGTCGGTTTCGACCTTCTTCTTCAATTCTCTGATGATGGCAGACTTTGGAGAGATTTCAAAAGTCTTCTTAGACGACATGTAAGACGACATGGTGGTGTCTCTCAAAGCTTGAGCCTTCATGATTCTTTCCATGTTAGCGGACCAGCCGAATTGGCCAGTTCTGATGGCAGCAGGAGCGTCAACCAACTTGTGGGAAACAACAACCTTTTCGACTTGTTCTCCCAAGATGTCCTTAAGAGCCTTGGTCAAAGGTTCGAATTCAGCGATTTCTTTTTCTCTGACTTCCTTTTCTTCTTCGGTTTCTTCCAATTCAAAGTCCTTGGTGATGTCGACCAACTTCTTGTCCTCGAATTCCTTCAATTGAGTCATGGCGTATTCGTCAATTGGGTCAACCAAGAACAAAACTTCGAAGTTCTTAGCCTTCAAAGCATCCAAGAATGGAGACTTCTCAACAGCCTTGATGGATTCACCGGTGATGTAGTAAATGTTCTTTTGGTGTTCTGGCATACGGGTGACGTAATCAGATAAAGAAGTGTATTCTTCGCTAGACTTGGTTGAGTAGTATCTCAACAACTTGGACAACGAAGATCTGTTTTGTTGGTCTTCGTGGATACCCAACTTGATGTTCTTGGAGAAGGCAGTGTAGAACTTTTCGAATTGTTCTTGGTCTTCAGCAATTTCGTTGAAGGTTTCAATCAACTTCTTGACAATGTTCTTCTTAATGACCTTCAAGATCTTGTTCTGTTGCAACATTTCTCTAGACAAGTTCAATGGCAAGTCTTCGGAGTCAACAACACCTCTGACGAAACCTAACCATTCTGGGATCAATTCTTCGGCATCGTCAGTGATGAAAACACGTCTGACATACAACTTAATGTTGTTCTTCTTCTTCTTGGATTCAAAAGCATCGAATGGAGCTCTCTTTGGAACAAACAAGATGGCTCTGAATTCCAATTGACCTTCAACTGAAAAGTGCTTGACAGCTAATGGGTCTTCCCAGTCGTTGGAGATGGACTTGTAGAAGGCATTGTATTCTTCTTGAGTGACGTCCGAAGGATTTCTGGTCCACAATGGCTTGGTCTTGTTCAATTCCTCAGTTTCTGTAACCTTTTCGGTGATCTTCTTGGTCTTCTTTTCCTTCTTTTCACCTTCTTCTTCGTCTTCGACTTCTTCCAACTTTGGCTTCTTGTCGTCATCATCTTCAGACTTTTCTTCGGTCTTTTCTTCTTCTTCTTCTGGAACTTCCTTCTCAACTTCCTTGGTGACGACTAATTGGACAGGGTAGGAGACGAACTCGGAGTGCTTCTTGACGACTTCCTTGATTCTCTTCTCTTCCAAGTATTCCAATTGGTCTTCCTTCAAGAACAATCTCAAGACGGTACCACGACCCAACTTTTCGTTGGATTCGTCCAAGGTGACAGTGAACTTACCACCGGCGTTCGATTCCCAGATGTATTGTTCATCGTCGTTGTGCTTGGAGATGACTTGCACGTGATCGGCAACCAAGAACAAAGAGTAGAAACCGACACCGAATTGACCAATCATGGACACATCAGCTCCGGCAGACAAAGCTTCCATGAACGACTTGGTACCAGACTTAGCGATCGTACCCAAGTTGTTGACCAAGTCAGCCTTGGTCATACCGATACCAGAATCTCTGATTTCCAAAACCTTTTCTTCAGGCTTTGGTGTGATTCTGATGAACAATTCTGGCTCAGTCTCCAATTTGGAAGGATCAGACAATGCTTCGTATCTGATCTTGTCCAAGGCATCGGAAGCGTTTGAGATCAATTCTCTCAAGAAGATTTCCTTGTTGGAGTAGACAGTGTTAATGATCAAGGACATCAACTGAGAAATCTCAGCTGTGAACTCATGGGTTTCAACTTTAGCGTCAGACATCTTGATAATGGGGTGAAGTTAAAAAAAATGGTAAACTCTAATAGATTTTCAGAATTTTTCACATCCAACTTTTCCACCACCACCTTACCTTTATATACTCTACAAGGTTGCAACAAGTGGACGAAGTCGAAGCTTCCATGGGCTTCCATGAAAAGTAGTGGCCGCACCAAAGTGAAAAATTATATACAGCAGTTGAATTCCGGCCGACCTCCGATCTTGTTACCCCGAAAATGAAAACATGGAAGTTTTCCAGAAAGATATCAATTTTTGCTAATATGGCTGTGTATAGTTTGTGCAAATTAAAAAACTCATCTCGTTTGGACAGTATGAATACTTCACATTTCTAAAACTTCTATTATTTGTAAAAATGTACGTCTTTGGTATCACTTGTATTCTTCCCGTTCTGTTTCATATACTGAGCGTTCGCTCGCCTAATGGTCGGATCTCGCCACAACCCAGTATAGAGCTACAGAGTTATGTTCCATTGTATGGATCTTAAAATGGTTCAAAATCCATTTTAGAAGGCTCATTAAGACCTCAAATTCAATAATTCTTAAATGGCATACTTTTTGATTCTCTTCCCTACTCCTCTATTCTCTACTCTTTTTCTATTGTTACCATTGTAGTCCCCTATGTTAGCCTCAGCGAGTGTTCTGAAATCTACGTATTACTATAAAGTCATTATCATTATATCACCACCTCTTCGGTTTCGACACCACAATCTATACACCTTCTCATGATGAGATTCTCTTCACCTGGTATCTTGAGAGGAGCTGACCAGTCATGGACGTGTCTTTCGCCCAATCCTTGGCCGTTTCTAAGCTTTCTCGTGTATTCTTCAGCTCTTGTCTTCTTTCTCATTTCCTTCAACTGGTCGTTGTAGCGTTTTTCACGTCTTTTCATCTTGCCCTGTTCGCGTCTTTCCCATTCAGCATCAAGACCTTCGGGTCCTCCCCATTTCTTCCAAGCGAATTCTTCGACCTGGAATCTTAAGAAAAGCTGCATTCGCGAATATCCATGTGGATTTGGCTTTTCGATCCTCGGTAACAAATTCACGTCGCGCAATTCTGGCTCTGTCAAGAAGTAATCTTCACGACACTCAGTCTTCGTCAAAAGAGAATACTTATCTGGTTTCTCCTTCATACATCTCCGACAAGCCCGCACTTGGAGAAAGTTCTTATACAAATTCGGATCGATTTCTATAGACCCACACTCAAAACACTTCGGTGCAGATTCTATATCCATTGGTGGAGCCAAGTCATGTACTACCAAAAGCTGTTTCTTCTGTCTTTCTTGCCATTCATCGAGTGTTTCTCCCTTTTCTGAATCTGGTCCCCTCTGCACCGAATCATCGTTGATGAATCCACCACGAGAATCTTTCATGGTCGCGAAATCGAATTCAATGTAATCCTTTTTACGTATAGAAGGCGGGTTGTACCGTGATGAAGTAGTGCCACCAAATTCAGAATCCTGTTTATTATTATGATTCAATCGAATATTGTCCACAAGTGTATTGTTAGTTTCAGTGGCATCTCGGTTGTTTTCAGCATACTTTCTTTTCCTTTCTACAGCCTTTTGACGGTTTTCTTCTATACGTCTTTTCTGTTCTGCTGTCAATTCTGTCCTTGGTCGTTTGGCAGGATTTCCATTCGCGTCAAGCTTTTCTCCGTCTGCTCCTACAAATGAAAAGCTCACTTTGGTTGTTTCTGGATTCCGGATCTGGCTCAAAGAGCCACTGATGCGATCTACCACTCCTCTTGGGCTCGTACTAGCTACTTGGCTACTAGCCAGTGAGGCCGCATTTGAAATCGACCCGGAACTTCTTTCATTTCTTGGAGCCGCTGCAGATGCCGATGCAGATGTAGAGTTAGTCCTTAGCCCGTTCCTTCTGGACTCTAATCGTTCTAAGGCTCTCTTCCTATTAGCCTCCTAATGATTGTTAGTGAAAAGTTCTAAGCTTGGAAGGAAGACACAGCTTCTATTTATTAACAGAAATTACTTACTACTCGTGCCCTCTGTTCCTGTGATAGAATCCCTCTTGCAAATGCCATTATTTCCTTATGGTAGAGTCCTCGTTCCTTTGTCATCATTGCAAACTTTAATAAGTTCCTCATTCAGGTCACCTGATTAAATTGTTTGTATGCAGACGGTTGCAAAATCGATTTTCAAAATGCGATCTATGTTACTAAAATGTATGTGGGGTGAGAGCACACGAATATGAAACTGAAAGTCGCCTTCTTCTTTACCTTTCTCTTGAATTTACTTACAACTTTTTTATTTCTATTATCTCCTACAATCTCGACATATTGAAAGAATTGTATAAACTTCTTATTTAATCTATACTCTCATAGACTTGAACTGATCTTCATTGTCTTCTTCGAGTTGTTCAAAGGCAAGACTGGCCAATTCCTCTATCGAATCCAACACCGTCTCAGCCTGCTCTCTAGCCAAAATATCATTGTCTGTGTCTTTCACATAGCGCAAAGTATTGACCACTTTGAATCTATAACTTTCCGGAAATGGCACTTCTTTTTGGTTAGAAGTACCAACTATCAAATCGTGGATCAATACTATACCAGCACGACGCATGATGGCATTATCCTTATCGGTTTCAAATTGTAATATTCCAAGTGCGCAGTCCAATGCATCCTCTAATTCATCAACAATACCAAGTGGATTGACTTTACAACAAGTACCCAACAACGACATACTAGACATTCTCAATCGGTTGTCTTCATTTTCTTCTTGGAGTCCTTTTCTTCTTATCAAATGTAAAGTTGTATTGACAATTTTCTTTGCAGATTCACCAGAAAACATCTCGTTTGCACCTTGTATGTATCTCAACAATACTTCTCCTATCTTTAACCTCTCATCAAGATCGGTTTCTCTCGACTCATTCAAGTACAAAACACACAAAATCAGAAGCATACGTTTCTCATCCCACTCAATCAAATTTTCAAGTCCTTTTATGACGTTCAAGAAGATGAAAGGATCAGGATCTTTTAATTGAACCAAATGCAAATTCACTACAAACTCGACAGATATTACACTGCTCCTGTTTGCGATAAGCTGCCTAAGCAAATAGAGGCCATGAGCTCTAATTGGGACAAGTGGATCGTTGAGACTGGTGACTGCACGTTTTAGATCAGCCTTTTGAGCTTCCTCTTCACTCTGAACTGATATGTCTCCATTCAATAAGTCTTCGATTCTTTCACTGAGTGAAGTTGATGAATTTTTGATACTAGCAGGAACATCTGTAGTAGATAGCCTTGCCAATGATTTCTGAATAACGCGCAAACTCTCAAATGACTTTTCGTCCAAAGAAACTTCAGTCTCGGAAAGAATTGCCGACAAAAGCTCCAACACTATGGGAAGTGCTTGAACCTCGACATTTTCATCAAAATCATCTTCGTCATCTGAATCCACGTCATCCCTTTGTGAAACCAAGTTCAAGTGTTCAACTTGCAACTTTTCTCTTGCCTGGGGAGATAAGAAATTTTGCACTATTTGAAGTACTTCGAACGGAGTCTTGGCCAAACTATCTTTGAATTTGCCTCCAATGGACTCAAGCAATCGTAAATCGATAAGAACAATAAAGGGGT
Organism: Scheffersomyces illinoinensis; assembly: GCA_030572695.1. Classification (NCBI taxonomy): domain Eukaryota; kingdom Fungi; phylum Ascomycota; class Pichiomycetes; order Serinales; family Debaryomycetaceae; genus Scheffersomyces; species Scheffersomyces illinoinensis. The sequence continues at coordinate 15,496 of JAJMAP010000092.1, read as the reverse complement.
TTTCATTGCCAATTGAACTGTCCCCACTACGTAGCCACCGTTTGAGAGTTCTGAGGAATATAGATTGAACTAAATCGTCATCCAAATTATCCAAAAGACCAACAAAATTTTCACAATTCATGTCTAGTTCAGAAATAAACATGTTGACTTTTTGGTCTTTACTTGAATTTTCAATTTTCTTCTGTTTTCTCTGAATCTGTACTAATTCATTCGGACCAATGGCAAATTCATGATCTTCAGCATCGTACAATAAATTCTTCGCGATTGTATCCAACCCATAAACGTCCTTTGTTTCTATTTTCGAGACTTTCACCATCGTGAAGTAACTTATAAGTATGCCACTTATGATTTCAGTGGACTTTTTATTCTTCTTGAGGAAATTCAAGTACGACCACATTGAAAGAATAATTGGTTCAAAAACTACCTTCAACAACTCTACAGGTAAGCCTTTCTTGGTCAATGAAATCAACACATTGACATTATTGTTAAGCTGAGCTTCAGTAACCAATACTTCGTCCAAGTTGCTGTTTGGTGGGCTGAAATTGTACCAAATCCTTTTCAAGAAAAAGTCTTTGGTGACCATTTGGTTGCGATTCCAGAGATTTTCCAAGATGAAAACCACGCAACTGGTAACCATTGGTCTGTTGATATTTATAAGAAGATCATAGCATTGGTTCCCAATGTTAGTAAAGTAATCTACCGTGGAAATGTTCTTCGGCTTCAGCAAGACTACATTCGATACGTGTTCGTACTTTTCCACTTCTATTTCGTCATTATCACGTAACCCAAGTACGAATTCGATGAGAGTTAGTAATCCAGTAGGTTCGTCGTAGTGGATAGTCAGAAGTCTCAGCATCACAAACAGCTTAAAGTATGAAGGTGACTGCGTCGACAAAAGAAGTGTATACGTCTGGTATAATTCGTATGTTTCTACTAGTTTTGTAATTTTGGGAAAATCAGAAAGAACCTTGGCTATTACTTCTTTGGAGAAATATGGAACTGTGATCAATGTAATCGCAATAGTAAGAAAGTCTGATATTCCAGTTCCTTTGCTAAGCAAATCCTTGACATCGGATTCTACTTGAAAGACCACGTACAATTTGGAATACATCAACATCAATAATTTCTGCATGCGCTCAAATGGAGTTGCCAGCTTCGAATTAATAGGAATCTTATCGATTTTTACCGGATTCTTGCCCATGCTGACATTGAAATGGTTTAACCTTCTCTTTTCAAACGGTATCCCAATTTTAAAGACAGTAATAGAAGGATAGACACCATGCACGATAATCAAATTTACCACCTTGCTGAAGGTTCGTATATCGTGAAGTGAGATTTTTATCAAATTCTTGTCTTTGAGATCGTTCTCATTTGATAAATTCTGGATTTCAATCAATTTGTCAAGTAAATATTCCAACACATGGAATCTCTTTACATACTCTACATCATCAGATTCCTCCTCTTTCACCTGTATAAGACGTTGGTGTAACACATCAATAGTAAGATCTTGGTAGTTTCCTTCGAGTTTTACTTCGAGGTCATGGAAAAGAAGGTCTATAGGTTTATCACCTATGTATTGTAGTTTGTTCAAACCTTTATGGGTGGGATAGACTTCCAGAGCGTTTCTGCGAATAGTCGTCTTTTTTGGGGTTGCAAATGGATTTTTCTTCTTGGATTTGGATACATTCTCCACTTTCGGAGGAAGCTCCTCGATCTTAGGAGGCATGGAGTTTGTACCTTTAGATACAGATCAAAGTTTACTACATCTGATTTGAAATACAGATAGAGCAAATAGTGAAAAATAGGTATGCAGTCTATCTATATGCACTCCCATACCAAATGGCTTTTCAAAAAAATTTGGCATCGCATTGCAATATTTCCAGTTGAATAATACTTTCATAGATTTAAGGCCCTACTAGAAACTAGTTACATCTTGTATATTCAGTTTGTTGGTTTTCATAATTCCATTTTATATTTACATTTGTTCGTTCTCACAAAATCATTCAATATGGCCCAAGAACTCGTAGAGCTCACCCAAGAGGAAATGGATGCCGTCATCTATGATTCCAGAGAAGGTGACTTGGAAACATTAAAAGAGATTTTTGACGAGATAGGGGCCAAAACTTTGATGACCATCAAGGACGACATAACATTGAGTACGCCTTTGCATATGGCTGCTGCCAACGGGCACTTGGAGTCTGTGAAGTATCTTCTATCGATTCTTTCTAAAGAAGATGCGCTCAAATTGGCATCTCAAAAGAACGAAAGCGGTAACACCGCCTTGCATTGGGCTGCTTACAGTGGCCATTTGGAGATCGTCAAATTGTTGTGTGACGATTACAATGTAGATCCATTTGAAAGAAATGAGTCGGGCCATGATGCCATGTATGAAGCTGAGAACAATAACCATGCCGAAGTGGAAAACTGGTTCTTGAATAAGTACGCTGTAGAAGATGACTTCAAGGTAGAAGAAGACGGTGAAGAAACCAAGATCACATACACTCCTGGAAGCGAAAGTAAAGAAGCAGATGAAAGGGCTGCCAAAGCTGCTGCGGAAACCAAGGACATTGAAGACAGCGCAGAGAAGTTGGACATCAAGAGTTAATAGATAAAGATAATGTACAGTAGACCATGTTTAAAAAGGAGAAAGTGGAACAGAAAAATTGAACCAAAACTCACCGTATGTCTTAGATTTGCAAAATTGAAACAGCATATGCTTACAATCCCTGGTCTTCAAGTATACGCCTCTGTTGAGTAAGATTGTAGCACCATATACACTAACAGGAGTTCATTGTGCACTCTGATTTGTAGAACAAGAACAAGTGAAATAGCTGCGAAACCAAAGCAAGATATACACATTTTGAGTTCTGTTTTCATGCACATATACAAAGAAATGTGATGGCTCCTACATTTCGTGAAATTAAGTGTATAATTAGACACCAGTAGCCATTAGTTTTATTATATATCTTGTACTTGTAACATCCAATTTCGTGCTTCAGTGAAATTTCTATTCACACCTACCCTAGATCCAGATCAGTCGTGTGACTACCAACAAGTTTTTCAATAAAAATTTTCGAATTACTCAACAGGCTACACTATATTAATACTCTTCACACCACTTGGTTTTGCATACATAAGACACTAATAACCCCAGCCATGAGTGATTTGGGATTCGATCCAAGCTTGAAAAAGAAGAAGAAGGTCAAGAAGGCCGAAGATGGCTCCGAGTCACCAGCTCCAGAGGTGGTGGACGAGATGTTCGCCAACTTGAAAAAGAAGAAGAAGTCCACAAAGAAAGCCGAAGACTTTGAAAAATCAGCACTGCCTGTAGGGGACGACTTATCGTCTTCGTTGGGTGATCTCACACTCAAGAAGAAGAAAAAGAAGGCAGTCAAGACTGTTGATACTTCTGAATTTGAACAGCAGTTGGAAGAAGCTGGTGTAGAAGAGCCTGCCTCTGAAGCTGTCACATCTGATAGCCAGGACACTGGCTTCAGCTACGAGCAGTTGTTATCTCGTTTCTTCGACATTTTAAAAACGAATAACCCTGAGTTGGCTGGCGACAGATCTGGACCAAAGTTCAGAATTCCTCCTCCTGTATGTCAGAGAGAAGGCTCCAAGAAGACGTTGTTTGCCAATGTTCAAGAAATAGCCACAGTATTACAGAGAAGTCCTGAGCACTTGATACAGTTCTTGTTTGCCGAATTAGGTACATCTGGTTCCATTGATGGTGAGAAGAGATTGGTGTTAAAGGGAAAGTTTCAGCCTAAGCAGATGGAGTCTGTGTTGAGAAGATACATTATCGAATATGTCACTTGTAAGACCTGTAAGTCCATGAACACCGAGTTGAAGAGAGAGTCCGCTAATAGATTGCATTTCTTGAGCTGTAGAGCCTGTGGATCCACCAGATCTGTTTCGTCCATTAAGACCGGTTTCCAAGCCCAAATCGGAAGAAGAAAAAGAGCATAGCCCAGTGCATCGTATATATATAACAAGTACTTTCAGGTTATCTGTAGAGTATTTACAATGTATAATAAATAAGTTTAGAAATATCACATCATCATTTATTGATAACGTAGGTACGCATATTAATAATAATACCTAATAATTCCATGCCATGTGTTGATTATATCATCTAATATCAGAAACTTGAAATCACCTTCTTAAGTGACGTACACCATCCACTGACTCCGTCGTTGGCCATCATGTACTCTACAACTTCCTGTTTGATAGAATCTAAGCGACTCTGTTTGTCACCAGAGTTCTGCACTTCGGTTATCTCATTTAGTATATCATGAAGAAAACGTAAGTGTAGCGGAGAAGCAGTCCTGATTTGACTATTAAGTTTAGTCTTGTGATGGTTGTATTCTCTTTCTGGCAAAGTAGAACCTATACGAAACACAGCCTCCAATAAGTCAATTGTGGATTCGACTGTCACACTATTATTGCTCACTTGGTCACTGGTAAAATTTGATGAATTTGCAATACTACTTTGACTCGAAATACTTTTCGATCTCGAAGGAGGAGCAGATGCGAAGGAGGTCGCTGTAGAAGAAGCGATACGATTCAACTCCGCCTGTGGAGTAGTGCTGCTACCCTCGAAATTGAGCCCGACTCTTTGAAACTTCTTTTTCGACTTCAAGCTCGTGCTGGAATTATTGTTGCTAGTGTTAAGCATCACCGGACAGTCGTTCCAGCCCAGGATAGGATCACCTCTCTGATATATTGTCATATGTGAAAATGATTTTGAATAGAATTGAAAATATAATGAAATAGAAAATTAATATTTCGAAAGATTTGAAATGTTGATTTCGTATATCGTGGAATTAAAACTAAAGGTATCTATGTTGTATTGTGAAAAATTCGAAAATTTAGTATCGTAAAAATGCGTCTAAAATTCAAGCAGAATGCTGATATAAAAGAGCTGGACGTTCCCACCCCTATTGTACACGCCAAAAGATCAAGATTCAACGCTTCCTTTTTTATGGAGTGGTATATTAAAAGAACATGAAACTAATACGTGGATATTTCACGTTGTTTTTGATGATAAATCACGTGATTTTACCCTCGGATTTAATGAGTATCTTATTCAGTAGGCTTGACTTCGGGTAAGATTCAAAGCAGACTCCAAGATCGTATCGACATCGGCTCTGTTTTCTGGTTTGAGCACAAGACACTGTTTAATTATAGCTATCAAATCGTCGGAATAGCCTCTTTTATCGCTTGGAATAGAATATCTGCCCTGGGAAATGGCCAAGTTCAAATTTGCACCCTGTTCGATTTCCAATTTCTCAAACGGAGAAAAACCGAAACAGCAGCAGTAAATCAAACATCCGAGGGACCATATGTCAGTTTTCTCAGTTATTCTGGCGTTTGTCTCCACATCCAAAAGCTCTGGGGCTCTGTATGGTAATGTACAGTGTTCTTGAGCAAAGTCTGTTAGAGTAAGAGCCTGTTGGCGATTTTTTACATGAAAACGTGCCTTAGAGCACGATCCCAAGTCTACAAGTACTGGTAACCCTTCAGCTGAAAGCATTACATTAGCAGGTTTGATGTCTCTGTGGGCGAAAGGAGCCAATTCAGCGAGTTCTGTTCCGCTAGCCAAATTAGACACTACTTCCTCTTCATCGTCGCTGCCCGCTGGGAGTAAGAGATCTTCTTCTTCCTCTTCTGAGACAACAGTAGTAGTTGAGCTACCCACTTTTTTGAAGTTGTGCATGACTTTCAAGCCTCGGCATACTCCAATGACAATTTTCAAGATTTCATCTTGATCCATCTTTCTATCGTTGAGAACGAGATCATTGATAATGTCCTGAAGCGATTTCTCGAAGTAGGGCAAGAGGATATAGATGGTCTTTGATCCGTCCGGTTCGTTGACGATGGCTTCTTCAATTGACTGTATTATGTATGGCGTCTTTGAGTTGGCGAAACGGTGGTAGTTTTTGATTTCGTTCATGGCGTTTTTGTAAGTCTCGTCGTTCAGTCCATAAGGGCATCTGATTTTCTTCAAGGCATATAGCGAGTTGTTGTTGGACTTCACAAGGTAGACGTAGGAAAAGCCACCCTCCCCAAGAAGACGCACAATTTTGTACTTGTGGGTGTTGAGGAAGACGTACGGCGAAGCAAGGTCGGGAAAACAGGGAAGACAGGCACTGAGACAAGCTAGAATGGTGTCCATTATGGTTTATAATTTTATGAATTGTATCAACAAAAGACAAATTACAGAGATACTAGATGACAGTTTGATTTGACTACTTAGGGGAGGAAAGTACTGTGTTTTTTGCAGTAGAAGTTGTATACGGTGATCTTGTACAGAGCGAAGATTGAATCTGCTGTCACAAATATATGAAATTTAGATTGGGTATTGTCAGAGTCAGGAAAAGGATCAGATCCGATATCAATTGCACGTATGTTGTATATCTAGGCGAGTGTTTTGCTTGCTTGACTCGAAAGTTCGTATAATTCTGAAACAATCCATAACTAAATAAATCTATATATACAGCAATAAGAAAACGTTTGCTCTTTGCGTTTGTAGAAATCCCAAATTATGTGCAGTTTTGTGAATTGCTACTCTTGAATCAGACGATAGAAACCATGAAGTCTTTTCAGAACTGGTCGGAATTCTATCGTTGTATGGCAAATTCAAACGAGACCAATATTGTATTTGATAACTCATCACGCTTTGAACGCTAATACCATTTCCCTGATGTCTGATGAGCAAATGAAGTCAGTCTCTCCTGACGGTATCAACTTGGAAGTGGCTCCAAAAGCTGAAGTTCCAGAAAGGATGGATGTTGATCAAGAAGGTGGTGCTGTAGCTGCTGACGACGAAGACGACGATCCCATAGATAAAATGAGAGAAATGGAGATTCTTCCTGATTTATTCAATCTTCTCCACGACCTACAAAACGGTACGATCCTGGCCAAAGACTTCGATAACAACGCTGGCAGCTTGCGGTTGAAGTTGACCACCCTACGTCAGTATCTCCAGGAAGTTGAGGGCATCAATGAGCTGATCAAGTCGAGAGAGGCAAAGATCGAGAGCTTAAGAGTAAACAACGCAAAAAGGTACGAGTTCTTGTCTCGCTTCAAGGAGCAAGTTCAAAAAAGAGAGAGGGAGGATGCAGTTAACTTTGTGGTGCCAACATAATAGCATAATAAATTTCATTAGGGAAGAAATAAAGATGGAGCTGGAGATACAAGTGAGACAGATGCCTGATACTGAAATCATGCATGCTATGACTTTTGTCAAGATCGAAGTTTCACAATAATCTCGTAACTGGTTCACTGACTACAGAAGGCAATGGATCCAGTATCAAATTTCGGACGAAATAGCATAAGTCAGCCTTTGGTCTTGAAGATTCGCGGCTGCTGAGACGAGTCTGCTCTGTTGTTTATTCTATACAAAGAGATGGTGATAGAAATGCACTTCCTGTTCTCGGAGTCCGCGGTTGAAGATGGAAAGTCTCATGGTAGTTGTGAAACCACCCCGTGTCAACGCTGTATATAGCTAATAGTAGGCAATATTCTAGATAACATGAAGATTCAGAGACTTGTACTAGTATACACATGAACCGACCGGTAGTAAAGCAAAAATCACAACAAAATAGCCAACGTTTCTACAAACACCTCTACTGAACTAATATAGGCTTTCAGCTGTCTAATAAGAAATCTTTTTGAATTATTTTGTATTGCTATCTCATCATACATTTTACCTAGTTTGGTATCATACTTGTACTTGTCTCTCGCAGCCAGCGCATAATTTGCGACTCGCCTACATTTTTTCGGTGAAAAATTTAGGAACGATAAACACACAATATGTTTTCTATTTTGTTCATCAACTTTTTCACCCTGTTCTGGACCTAGATATCTTCATGAGTCTGTGGACCAATTTGAAATGGTTGCCGATCCCGGCCAGTATACATGATTACCCGGCTCTAACCGTCGGTTTGCTGTTGTTCACGTTCATCTTGCTAATTGTAGATGTCGCGCTGGAAAATGCCTTGAGCCACAAGTTCTCACTTTATCCTGAAGCCCTTGGAGAATTGGATCTCAACCGAGTCTCGTTCTATCCCTTGTTCCATTCTGGGCTTTTCCATTGGTTTCTCAATGTCGTGACCCTCTTCCAGCCATTAGCCATTTTTGAAAAGTCTCATGGCACTGTGTACACTGGAATCACCTTGAATCTTTTGGCCGTGCTCACAGCCTTGCAGTACTGTATTGCAGGCTACTGGCTCTATCCAGGCACCCATGCTATTGGGTTATCGGCTCTTGTGTTCCTGTTCTTGGCCTGGTTGGCCTACAAGGAGCATTTTGTACGTCCCAACATTGTCTTGTACAGACAAGAAGGTAGTGAGATTAAGTTGCCTACATTGTTCGCCCCAGTAGCCTACTTGTTCATCAGTATGATCCTATTGCCTGGCTCCTCGTTCTGGGGTCATTTGGCAGGTCTCTTTGCTGGATATTTCATGGCCTTGGACTACTTGAGAGTGTTGTATCCTCCAGCGAAGGTGATCTTATGGATCGAGAAGAAGGTGGATCCTTTGATCCAGAGCTTGCAAGGTATCGTAGTATACTATAAAGAGGAAGACGCGACCCACGTTAGAAGCGCTGGCTACACACCTATCTCGACCGTTGACGTTGAATCAGGTGTTCCTGTCGTTGCTGAAGCAAGCACCAGCGCCTCTGAATTCTATGGTGAAGGCCATGTTTTAGGAGCGGAAGCGTAAGAGATAAGAACATAAAGAGATACAGCATAAAACCATAATATCATAATTTTATGTAACAGTTGGACATTCTAGATCTATGTATTTGTTTTCATGGAGCAGACCATTTATCATAGAAACAGTTTCGGATTACGATCTACGACAGGATTTGGGTTAAAGAGTTTAAGGAGAGGGGAGATTCAATCAGAAAAAGCTGTGTCAGAATTGTCGAGTTTGATGGACCACAATTCAGAGATGTAGTTTTCGATGTTAATGATTCCACACTGAAATTTTCCAGGCCAGATATCCTATTGGCTGGACCAGCATTGCTTATCGTTATGATATTGTAGTCTTCAGTATGTACACTAGTACTATGTATAGATCAAAGATAACAAGATTGGCGCTAAAGCGGCTATATAGTATACTATGGGTAATATACATAACGTATGTGGTCGCTGTATAGTTTCGGTCTCTCTATATCTATGTAAAGCTGACGATATCTTGTATCTCTATGTCTCCCGAGATAGAGTTCCTTTCGACCTGCAACCCCACAGATACGCGGAAAAAAACTGAAGCTCGGATCTCGGGCACTTGAATAGCAGTAGACTTAAGACTGGAGCACATCTTCAACCTATTGTTGATACCTATATCTCTATAAATGCTACCCAATAGCACATCTACGTAGCAACTCGTGTAAAAGATTTCGTTTCTCAATTTCCATATACCATCAAATGGTGAACAGCTGAAAGTCGCTTGTAGTTGTCGAAGTTCCAGGACTGTATGAGTTACTGTTATGTACGATTTTTTCTGACTTGCAAAATCCCAACTCTACCATTTTTTCAGCTATTATTCTATTTCACATTTGTGGTTCGAGTCTTGTGTCTTCTACAATTGCCTGAACGTCTTCATCTGTGAATCTTTCTCTATGGGCACTCTACGTAGCAGCCATTCACAGCAGTTGGTACTGACCCATACCCCAGCAATTATATCACAGGACAATATAAACAGTTTCAATCTCACTAACAATAATAACCATAGTAATAACACGTCCAGCTCCAACAGAGTCCACCAGAATATCTGCCTCGACACTCAGTACAATCAGGCCTCCATGAGCGGATCACACACATCTGCTGTCAAACATAACACCAATAACATGAACTTGCCGAAGCCGAATATACTATCTAAGAAGAAAAAACGGCGGGGTAAAAAGAAGATCCATAATATATCCGACACCAACGTAGATAAACAAAACGAAATTAATGAAAAGAGTATCTCTACTCGTGCTTCAAAAACCGCAAATTCTAATACAACACTCAATTCGAACACAACACCGGCAGCAAATGCTGTTGGTATAGATCTGATCCAAGCAAATATAAACACAGAAAATATCAACGCTAATGATTCTTCACCTTCTACGATACAAGAGTCTATAAAGCACGATCTTCTGCTGCCAAACTACAATATAAAAATACAACATGCAAAGTCAGCAGATCTATTTGGTCCATTTCAGAAGTCTTTGGACGCTCCTATAAACATTAAAGCAGCCAAATCTACCAATTTGAGTCCTAGAAAACAAGCAATCATGAGGTACAAGAAGAGTGACGAATTTCTTTCTGAGCGGTCTTATATTGCTGAAGCGAAGGAGAACTTGAAAGCTCTGAACAGAAGCCCCGTAAACTTGGCTATACACGAGAGCCCAGACAAACCTATCGTCAGTGCCAACTTGAATATGGACGAAAAGGTAACCCTCTTCAAATACAAATCGTCCAAGATTATAGTCGTAGATGAGCAGCACAATGTGTCTAACTCGAATTCCTCCTCGGGAAGGCTTTTGGGCCATGGTGAGTTTGAGGTCTTCCAATTGCACAACGGAGATGTCACCTACCTTTCCTGTGGACCATCTTTCATATACCCATTGTTGTCTAAACAGAAGCTATTACGAATCGGCTTCAATCAGTTCATTCTTCCTCTTGTAAATCCCGAACGCTACTGGAAAATCTTCATCAACTCTGATGAGTCCAATGTCATAGAGGTGTTGGAGAATTCATTCGAAAGAGTGGTCAAGTACAGAAACTTGTATCTCAAAACGAAGGAAATGGAAACTCCACGCGGTGGCCATTATCCAATAGAAAGCTCGCCAACCAGCAATATTAACGAACAGCCTCATGAACTCAAAAGTCTTTCTATCATTGACGAATCGGATGCTAATAACTCCAATTCTACCCCCATTCTTCCTACTCTTGAAGAATGTCAATTCCCCAGCATATCAAACGTTCTTCCAGAATCACCCCCTTCAGCACCAATATCGCCTCCTCATGGATATCCTGAAATATCGCATGACTTCAGCTTGAGCCCTTCTAAGAAGCTGAGTGTACCAGATTGGTCATTATCGAAGAAGGCATCAAATCACTCATTTTCTACGTCGATAGCTTGTTTGGATCTCAACGGCAATTTAAACAAAACAGTTCAAGAAAAGACGGAACCAAGAAGATATTCCCAACTTAACATACACCAACCAATTTCTAAGCAATTGAGCGGACAGCCGCAGCATCATTCCAATCCTTACGTATTGACACATTCACATCAGAAACTAGCTGATCAGAAGTCGGACTCTTCCATGGACTCACTTCTAGATGAGTACGAAGAAAATATCAACACCACAAAGTCCATAACTTTTACCAGATCTAGACCTCCTTCTAGACAACACTCTGTAACGTCCAACTCGTTGGCCAAATTGCCCAATTACAATCGTGGAGCATACTTCCATGGCCGCATAGATGTAGATGAAAAGTCGTCACATGGAGGTGGTGACATCGAAGATTTCCCATCAACGTCCTTAAGTGAATATAATAGAATTCATCAGGAGAATATGCGTCCAGAAGTTGCTGGCTCCAGAAGGTCAACCCGCAGTGAATTGTACACCACAGAATCGAACTGGATGGAACCCAACCTTGATTACAGTAAGACTGTGGGAAGAATTCCCAAGTCCAGGTCCAACTATAGCATCAGTAGTGCTCAAAGTGTTGATTTGAATAGCACCTACAAGAATATCTACAAGACTATTACACAGCGAAATTTGAAGCAGTTTGTTGATGATGATACCAAGTCGTCCAAGTCACAGAGATTGCCTACCATCACTGCACATGTACGGTCTGATTTCACCCATCCTGCCACAGCCAGTAGAAACAACCTTTCCCACAGAAGCAGCTATGCCAACAGTATCAAGAGTGAAAGAACCACTTCTCGAAACAGTGCCAACACTTCAGCAAACACTAGCTCCAATAATGTTGACTTGAAGCTCGACTCCGCCGAGATCTACAAATTGATCAGTTCCAGAAGACCGGTGAATTCTGTCAATAGCAACACGAACGGGTTGCGAGAAGTTAGAAACACTCCGATTCCCAAGAGTACGAGCTTTGCTTCTCGTTTGTTTGGATGGTGATTTATTTATTGTTATTTATTCTATTTATAGCGTATTTGCATCAAAATGTACATTAGACATGGTAGTATTCGGATTGTATCCCTTTTCAAATGAACTTACATTATATATGAACGGAATCAGAATTTCATACGTATTGTAGTGCATCAGTTCTACTCTGCATGTGCAATAACGTCCATGCGCTGTAAAGTTTTATATTAATATATACAAAGAAGTTGTGCATTTTATAGAAGATTCTCATTCAAGATCATTAAAAAATCATAAACAAATAGACGTATTAATTTTGAAATGATAATGAGAAGCTGGGGCTACGACCCTGGAACACCCATGGTTATAGTATGAACATGGTGAGAATGAGAGCAAAAGCCCTGAGTGATAAGCAGTGGATATTCCAGTTTCATATTCATTCCAGCATATGATTCATCATGATTATTGTTGTGTCTATTAAGCTTTTATGTTGATTAGGCATTTATGGCTGGGGAGCACCTGGAACAGGGTTTCCGTTGGCATCAACCAAGCCCTGTTGCATCAACATCAACTGCTCGTTACCTGCAGCCTCGAATTGCAAGCCCAAACCCAACTGCGACAGTTGCTTGGAGTGGTCGATTTCACCAGAGAATAATAACGAGACAGTTGGCAAAACTCTCTTTTCCAAGAAGGCAGAGACCTTACCGTTGGAGTCCAATTGACCTCTGAAAACGGCAGAACGGTATTCATACTTGGCACCAATAGTAGTCTGACCCTCGAAAACAGGTTCAAATCCAATAGGCGTACCCATCAAAGGATCGGTAACTTGCTTGAAAGTAGCAGCGATTTGAGATTCTATACCAGCTTCAACTTTGTCAGAGACCTTTCTCCAAAAAGAAGCAATGAAGGCACCCTGGGCTTGAACTTGAGCCGATGCAATCCAGTTTCCAGCATTGTAGCGAGCTACGTATGATACAGCTGATTCTGGAGGAGATGGACCTGCCTGCTTAGAGTACATGGCTTCCAAACCTACAGCGAATTTGGAAGTCAAGGATTGTAACAAAGAACCGACAGCCACACCGCTGAAACCACCGTACAACAAAGAAGGATTTAAAGTCTTCAAGTTGATGGAAAAATCGTTGGCCTGGTAGTCTTGTTCCAACTGGATCATGGAAGGTTGACCATGTGCCAATTGCAAAGTAACCTTAGAAATGTTGTGCTTGTCCCAGCCGTAGTTGATTCTACCGGAGAAAGACATCTCATTGTCAATGTTTCCTTGGACAAAGTAGTCGTCGGTAGCGAACAAAGCCGAGAATGCGTATGGAGGCAAGACGTTGGAGCCAATGGACAAAGTGTGCGAAGTCTGGAAAGCTGGAGACATTGAGAAAGCCTTATTCAAATCGGCTCTTAAGCCAGTAAAGAAGTATTGGTTCAAAAATACGTCACGAGTAACTTCCTTGTTCAAGTTTTCGATGGTTCCTGGGTTGGTCAAGCCAAGAGACTTTCTGTGTTCGCTAATGGTGATGTAGACATCGTTCAAGTAAGAGAAAACTGGGTTCGAGGACCAGAGGCCGGCAGGCTTAGGGGCTGGAACGGTAACACCAGGCAAAGTTGGAACAGCCAACTTGGACAAATCGCCCAAGGCAATAGGGGTAGTTGCAGGAGCAGAATCAGACATGTCTGAAGAGGAGAAGTTGCGTAATGGGTATGGAATGAAGAGAGAAGGCTGATTTGAATGGATAGGATTCGTTGAAAATTCAGAAAATTTTCGCGAGTCTGGTTGTTACCGAGCGCGCATAGTTAATTTTTGTTGTAGGTGTAAATGTGGTACTGCAAAGATGTGGAGACGGTATCTCAGTAGAGACAGCAGTAGAGAGTTCCGTGAAAAGATTAGTAAGTTAGACAAAATTGGTAGGAGGGAAGTCTCTCTCTGTTGAATACTTTTTGAAGACTTCCCAATTCTTGGTGGAGGTGAGCTGCTCTCCTGTCACAAATTTTACCATTCTCAATTGTGCCCATTCTTAGTCTAATCGAACTTTCTGACCTCAGTTGTTGGCCAGACTCTTGAGATTAGAACTTGATTCGTGCTTATATATGATCTTGGTTCAAATAAGTATTCGTCGCCTCTCAAGCTAAAACTACTACTCTTCCTATGTTCCAATTCGGTGGTAGGTCAGAGGACTACTTTCAAACTACGTAAACATTGCACTCAAGCAACATCTCTTCTTGTTAGAGCCTGTTTCTCAAGTTTTCGGGAAATCGCCTTAAATATTTGGTTAAAACTTGCCAGATTTTAGCAACTCAAAGACACCAATCTTTTCTACATCTCTTATTGTAAGCTGCTCCTTCAACTTTTCAAATATCTGCATCTTCTCATTACAAGTGCCATTTTCACCTAGTAACTCTTGCGTAATCTTGCCAGATCCTCCATCTGCCCTGATCTCCAATCTCTGCGCACAACATTCGCCCGATTAGACTAATCGGCACAATTAATTAGTCCGGCACGTGATCCGTCCATCAACCTCAGTTGACCATCGTCCTCATCAGGTGGTGGATTTCCCAGACAATTCTTTATTTTCACTATTTATATACAACAGCATTCGATCCAATTGGCATTGGACTAGACCTTGTGACTATTCCCATAGCATTTAACTCCGTCGGTTGTTTGTAAAGCAAGATTTGCTACTACAGTCTCGTTCTTCTCCTGTTCACGTAGAATCTTGAATTTCTCGGAGTTCTGGAGAACACACACCATTCGGAAATAACACTGGAATTGTGATAATTGCATCGGAAGCTTCCTGAAATATAAACCATTCAGATCTAGACATATCATAGAAAAGCTGGTTGTCAGTCGTGAATTTCTGAACCTCGCCCCATCTATAGTTCATAGTTATATCACTTTAGAGTATCACAAGAAATTGACTCCTACTGATTGCTATTGTTCAATAATAGTAAGTATCAAATAGCAATTGTCGTCTTCTACCAGTTACAGCGATTCATATAAAACTTTATCATGACTGTTCCTGTTGTCAATGGCTCTTCGTGTGTCTCGCTTTTTGCGTCTTCTAAAGAGCTTCTAGACCATGCCATCAACTTCTACACCAATGTCATTGGTTTGACTTTCCATTCAGAAACAGGTAACTGCATATATTTGTCCAATAAGGACAACAAGCTAACTATTGAGTTAATTATTGATGAGAATGGTCCTTCTGAAGCGGATATCAATGTCAAAAGGCAGAAGCTCGTCCATCAGTTGAACGTCCATGACTGGAGATCAATGGAGTCGTCGGTTGTGATAAAATGTGCCAACTTGAATCAGGTCATTGTAACATTGCAGACTTTTAAGCAACCTCTTCAAATTAGTCCCAACGAGTTGTTCCCAAAC
>JAJMAP010000091.1:0-39356 GCA_030572695.1 Scheffersomyces illinoinensis | reverse complement strand
ATTCAATACAACACATCATTTGAGGAGAGACGAAAACAGCAAGTTGTAATTTAGCAATTAGCCAAGAGACAGCAGAGAAGCTCATTAGCTATAGTCCTACAGCTCTGGGTTTCTACTGAATACGATTGAATTATAATAATTTGTATATGTACATTGTTTCTGAAGAACGAGGAGCTAATCTTCGTAGGCAACACATCCTAAATCGATTTGATAATTATTCTTCGACTCTACATAGCATTTAAGTCCTTCAACTTGGCTACAAGTTCATCTACAGTTTCAACCTTGATGCCGGCTTCTCTGACTGGGGGCTCAACCACTTTCAAGGTTTCCAATCTCTTGACTAAATCGATACTCAAGTCGCTTGGTTTCAACTTATCCAAAGGCTTCTTCTTGGCCTTCATGATGTTAGGTAAGGATGCGTATCTAGGCTCGTTCAATCGCAAGTCAGTGGTGATGACTAAAGGCAACTTTGCACGCAAAGTGTCTGCACCACCATCAATTTCCCTGGTGACAGTTACGGTTTCACCATCTATTTCAATCTTGGAAGCATTAGTAGCTTGTGGCCAGTTCAATAAACCAGCCAACATCTGACCCGTCTGATTAGCGTCATCATCAATGGCTTGCTTGCCCAATATCACCAAATTAGACTTATCCTTTTCCACAACCTTTTGCAACAATTTGGCTACAGTTAAAGGCTCAACCTCTTCATCTCCTACATCAATCAATGTACTGTTGTCAGCACCCTTGGCCAAGGCCGTTCTCAAAACATCCTGAGCCTTTGTGGGGCCAACGGAAACAACATGGATGTTTTCCACCTTGTCTTTGTCTGCTTCTTTGATTCTTACGGACTCTTCTAAGGCAATGTCACAGAATGGATTGATGCTGAACTTGACCCCTTTAGTCTCGACTCCAGTCTGGGCTTTGTTAATTCTTGGTTTTATCGCGAAGTCAATGACTCTCTTAACGGGAACCAAGATTCTCAACTTAGACGACATTTTATTCTGGATTATAAAGCAGCCTACTCGGTTTCAATCGAATATTTCTACATTTCACTTCTGGACCCTAGCTTTTCATTAGACTCAAGGTCTTTTTTTCAGCCGGTATCGGATTTGGTTGAATTTGTGCAGGACTTCATATCCATGAGTCAAACAGCTGGCCCATTTCAGATATTTAACGAAGCAGACAAATTTTACAAAAGGTGAAACTGTTAGATAATCACAAGTACATGTAATCTCAATATGTATTCTGATATATACATAAAGCTTCTCTTTTTGTACTTCAAGTATGAAGTACATAGATCAGGACTGAATATACTTTTGTTCTATTAGCATTAGTGGCACGTGACACACAATTAGCTTCTGAACCAAACTGCAGCTGCAACAATGGCTGCAACAAATACAAATAAATATAAATGTTTGCAATTCTATATCCTTACAATGTGACCATTCTTAGTAATATATACATTATCGCAAAAAATTAATACTATAAATACAATCGAATTATTCTAACTATGATACTATACTAGTTTACAGTCTATACTTGCTGCCTAGAGAGGTTGACCCAAACGAGATCTTGCCTTCATCTTTTCAATTCTGGCCTTCAACTGTGACGTTACTTCAGCAGCACGCTTCCAATCGTCACTAGTGTCGAGTTCTGAGCTGACAGAGATGGATGAATCTTTGAATGTATTGGTAATGGTAGACATTCTTGATGGGCTTGTGATTCGATTACTGATGCCACTGCTCTTGGTATGTGGGCTCTCCCTGAAGACGTCTCCGCCAATAGAAAGTCGCTTCACACCTGAACTGAGTTCGCCAGATGTGATTCTCGATCTCTGCTTTTCAGGAGTACTTACGGATGCTGCAGTTCCAGGCTCAAACAGTGGTTGCGCACTTGAATAAAAACCACCATATGTCTGAGGCTTCTGAACTGGTTTTTGTTGCAAATTCATCATTTCGATTTCTTGTTCGAGGAATCGAATCTTTTGCTTAGCATCTTCCAAATCATTATTAAGTCTTGAGATCTGCGTTTCCTTTTGCTGAATCATTAGCAAACTGTTGTTATGGTCCCTTACGTAGTTGTCAGTTGTAGACTTCAATTGATTCAACTCCAACTTAAGAGACGCATTCTCAGTTTCTACCTGCTGTAACCTCCGACTTTCTCTAGTTCTGTCATCTAGCCATTTTTCCTTTTCTTTACGTAATTCATTTAATTCTGCTCTATCTTCTTCAGATAAGGAGGTATCGTGACTGGATCTAGCAGGCACTGAAAGTGCTGGTGTGGGTACATGAGAAGAAGCCAACGATCTGGCCGTTAATCCTCTGCCTAGAGCAGACACTTTTGGAACATCATCTGGTCTTTTTACAGGTGAAGTAGCTCCTCTTTTGGATGGTATTGACGAAGAAGTCGGTACTAGCCTTCTGGCTCCTCCCGATGCAAGCTTCTTTTCACCTACTTGAGAAAGTGGTCTGGTAGCCCTACTGACTGAAGCAGCCAGTTGAAATGAACCAACTCGCTGTGATGGACCCAGAGACGACCCAAACTTGGAATTGACGTCGACCTTTTCAAAGAACGCCTGGATCTTTGATTTTCTATTTGCATCTATTTTTTCCAAGAAGGATTTCAATTCTCGTTCACCTGTAATTTTCATTAAGGTAGCAATCATTTCTGTCGAAGCTTGTCTTATAGGCTCTTGGGATTCTCCCAAAAGCTTGACGCCGATTTCCATAATGCTATCAACTTCAGCAGAAGTTGGCGGTATTTTGGACGATACTAAACATTTCTGAAGAAAATTGGCCGCAGCAATTTTGTTTTGAGGAACCTTTAGTTTCATTCCAGCAATAGATTCTTCCAAGATATCGCTAAGACTCGTAGAATCGAAGATGGCCGCGAGTGCGTTTTCTAAAGCCGTGGCCACAGAGGCCTTCTTTTCCTTAGTTCTCTCAATCATTGGCATTAAGATAATGTGCTTGTACTTCGGAAAAGAACTTTGCAATGCCTTGATGACAATTTCTGCTGAATTGGCAGCGTTTTCCACCACCTGGACGTTGGCATCCTTCATACACTTAGCTATGATTCTAAAGAAGTGCGTGTAATCGGCTGTGGGAACTACTTTTACTACTGGCTTTAACATCTCGAGCACCTCGTCAAGTACCTCCTTACGGTCTTTCCATTTGGCAGAGCCGATTCTCTCATCAAGATCCACCGGAAACTTGGATAAGACATCCACTGGCTCTGCAATATCAAAAGGATCAAATGCCACAGCATTGGAACGAATAGAAGATTCCGAGTCCACCATATCGATATCCATATCATCTTTGACCACAGTCGTCGATGAAACTGCAGCAGCAGCAGCTGCAGCAGCTTCTTCTTCACGTCGTTTTATCTCCAATTGCTGACTACGTGTATATCTTTTCTGTTCAGGCACATCTTTCACTGCCTCAAAGGCTTTAGACAAGTCCTTCTGTTGAACAGGTTTCAATTCTTGAAGAAGGATTTTCACCAAAGCATCACCCATCCATTTGTAGAGTTCAACTGTCAATTGGGTCGTTTCAGCACGGACATTTTTGTCGGCATGGGCAAAAAGTTTGGCCAAATAGGGAATTATAGGTTTGGGCAGCACTACCTGACATCCGTAATTGTTAACTATAACAGCCAATGCGTTGACGGAGCCAGCTACGAGTTTTGGTAAACGATCAGTCAATAAGGGAAGAATGTCTTCGATTACGGAGTTGGCATCTTTCGAAAGTTCAACAAATAACAAAAGCAATTCAATAGCGAAGTCCTTGGTATTTTTTCTAGAAGACGTGAGACCTTTTTTGCAAATTGCTGTTATCGCTCCCGAAGACTTGAGACGGTTAGCAATAGTGGCAGTTCCACCGAATTGTAAATAATTAACCAAAACCTTTAAGCCAGATTCCTGGGCCACTACATTCAGATCGGTGACAATCTGCTTAAACAACTCTGGATGGTTGTTGAAGTTTTGGAAACAGACGTCGTTTTCGTTTCGGGAAGATTCGATCTGGGATCTGGTTTCTTCGTAGGCTTCAAGTCTCACTTTCCATACTTTGTGCACGAGACGTTCCTCCAACGAGAGCGCAGAGTAGTCGGGCTCTTCAGACATGGTGGAAGAAAGGATGATGTGGAGGAAAGGAAGAAGAAGAAAAGAAGAAAGGTGGCGAGATAGCTGACAAAGATGAAGATAATGAAGAGTGAAGAGTACACTGAAGGTGTTGCAAACCAGTCGTGTATTGTTTTGTAAACAAAGGCTTGCTGAGACACGACTGAAAAATAGTTTTTTTGAAAATAGTTTACTACGCCTGGAAATAAATTTGATTATGAGGAGGAGACTTAACTTAGTGCCAGCTTGTAAGTGACGACCGAGTACAACTGGCATTAACATGGAAAGAGTAGAATGTAGTCGAGAGATGTTGTTGTAGTATTTATATACAAGTAGACACAAGAAATCATCCATATTAAAGCTGAGCTCCTAGTAGAACTATAGTGTATCAAAACGTTTACAAATAGGCAGATGTCTTGCTGCCTTCACTCTCTACATGTGTTCTACAGCACCTACAAAGATTTCTTAATGATGCAAAGTATTGATGGTGAATATAAAGATGAGAGACAGCGCTTTCGCATTGTCCCAGTGAAAATGTTGGAAGAAACTGGAGAGATAGGGATACTGCCTTTGGTAAGACATTAGCGCATTGAGATGATGACAAACAATAAGCTTTATAAAACAACTTCATTCAATACAGTACAGTAACTGAAGCACAACACTCGACGCCTGTCAGTCGACTGCAATTGGCGTATCTTTAATGACGTATCTTTAATGCAAGAATCTAGAATTATTCGCGGCTCCCTAGAATCACTGCTTACGAAACACTATTTCTTCTCTTATCACACTTCGCTAAACTCATATAGCACTTGTAGTAACTTTAGCACTTTTCAAAGAATCAGTGTCCATTCTATCCCATCCCAGAAGTCTACTCTATGTGTTTGGCGTATTTGGCCTGGATTTCAGCAAAGGGCTTCAACTTGAATCCCCAGGCTTCTTCACCGGGTCTGTCTACGTAGTACTTGTCAATGCTGACTCCGTGGTATGGGTGGTGGGCAAAGTTAAACCAGGGCAAGATGGCTATAGCAGTGAATGAGTACTGAGAGTTTCTGTTGGCAATATCCTTCAATCTGTCGTCCAATACTGACACGTTTTCATGGTAGGGTAATTTTTCTTGAGACAACAACTTTTTGATCTCGTATCTGTCTTTGCTGACTTCTCTAGAATTTTCCGTCCAACCCAAGAATCTCTTGGACGATCTCACGTAGGCCAAATAGAATCCTCCTACAAACCCTAAAAGAGTAGCCGTTCTCAAGGCTCCTCCAGGTACTTTCCCTGGAGCTTTGAAAGCACCTTCTGCTGGTTCCAACTTTTCCCATGCCTGAAGGGCCAATGGGAATGCGGCAGTCGTAGCTGCCCAGATACCCAAATCCAGGGATCTGAAATATCTGACTACTCTCAGAAAATGGGGGTCCACATCGATGAGCTCATAATCCGATTGTGGGGGAGTGGATCTCACAGGCTGGTTACTGGGGGTATACGACATCGCTGCGGGTAGTACTGCTAGTTCCGTATGTGATGTATATCCTGGCTGGTAAATTTTTCACTGTTGTTAGTCTTATTTCGGAATCCATAATGCTCATTTGTCAAACGTTGATTGGAGTGAAAAGTCGTGCGGGCCACATTGATCACGTGAAAACATCAAAAATGGTTGCAAGGGATTACAAGGGATTGCAAGGGATTGAAAGCAAAGTAGGAGAACTAGAAGGAGGGCCAAGTATCAATAAGGGAAGACGTACAGTTGTACTAAATAACTTAGAAGTTCCTGCTTTATCATTTTCGAGGTTTCTTGTTGCTCTTCTATGGTGCTGCTTGTGCACGTGACACAACTATTGGGGTTACCAAGTAGTAGGAGAAGACCAGCAGCTTTAGAAACTTCTTATGATCTACTTATCGAAACCAAGTACCATAGGCAAAAATATAAATGTGTCATGATCGTAACACTAAGCTGTAAAGGCTATTCCTTTATAAAATTTGTGGAGAGGCGTTACATGGTAGCGCGCATCATTAACCCCAGGCTTATTAGATATTACGATCATATTCAGTATACCATATCCCTTCTTCAGCACCTTATAGACTACATTAGACATGCCCATAGCCATAGGCGATGAAATGGCGCTAGCATCCGATCGAATTTACGATCCTAGCCGGAAACGACATCCCATTGTCAAACTTCTAAACTGTGTTAGAATCTACAACATACCACTAATCAACTTCTTCATCATTTCAGTACTAGGGTTCTTTTTGTTCAAGCTAACCACCAAGTACACCGACCTTTATATCAAGAGTTCGCTTATCACGATTATAGTGACGAATCTCGTTCTTTACGGCATTTCAGAAAGTATGGCACAGTCTATTCTTAGCTATAGACCCAATCAGCCCGGTATAGGGATCAGGTATAACGACGGGTCTAGTGGCACAGCTCTTTCGTTCAACTCCAATGACATCACACTTAGAATGAATTCAGAATCGGGATTCAGTGCCTATTCTGACGATATTGAAGCCAATATTGAAGCTAATGTAGATAGTAGAACAGATAGAGGAAGAAACAGCATGGAGTCTAACATCGATGACGATGAAGGCATAGAGCGATTCATAGATTATCTACAACAGGATGACGAATCACAAGACCGCGACTTCAACAACTTTGGCGATTTACCTCCTCCTATTGTGGAGCTTACATATTTCCAGTTTAATAGACTCGCTGGGTTCATGTGCTGGGGTTTTGTGATGGCTTTTATACAATGTTGGTGGTACAAATTTCTACAGATCTACTCCAAGGATCCCAAGTTTATTGAGGTTTTGCGTAAAGTATTGACTGACCAGCTTTGCTTCTCTCCGGTATCGCTCTTCTGTTTCTTTACCTACGGAACAATCGTTCTAGAAAGTGGAACGTGGGAGCAGACCAAAGCTAAACTCAGCAAGATCTACTTGAAGACGTTACTTATAAACTACTCGGTGTGGTTCCCTGTTCAGTTCTTTAACTTTTTCATTGTTCCCAGAAGTTTTCAGGTGCCGTTTTCATCGTCAGTGTCAGTGATGTGGAACTGTTTTCTTTCGATGCGGAATTCAAATAGCTAGTAACAACCGATGATATTATTATACAATTTTATATATACCTTTATATATATTTTTATATAT
This sequence comes from Scheffersomyces illinoinensis, assembly GCA_030572695.1. Classification (NCBI taxonomy): domain Eukaryota; kingdom Fungi; phylum Ascomycota; class Pichiomycetes; order Serinales; family Debaryomycetaceae; genus Scheffersomyces; species Scheffersomyces illinoinensis. Next base: position 32,095 of record JAJMAP010000091.1, on the reverse strand, counting down.
ACATCCCAGAGTTGGAGAAGCCGTTGAACTTTCTGACCGACAAACTCACCTTTTTCAAGTAGTCTTCTTTGACTCTGGCGTCAAAGTTCAAAACATCTGCTACTACAACTGCCGCATCTACTATGGCGTCATTGTCAGATTTTTCAAATCCCGATTGACCTTCAGAATTCAACACCAATGCCAACAATCTCGACTCTGGAGACAAGTTTAATTGCGAGATGATAGATGCTATGATGCCCGTTACAAAGTGTGGAGGCTTCAAGTCTGGAATGGCATTGTAATATTCCGACTTCACTATTTTCTCGTTAATGACCAACTTGCTCAAAGTCTGGGTATTATTGAGGCTACATGGAGCCAACGTGATCCAGGACTTGGAAGGATTGAGTTTAGAAACTAGTGCCCTGGCTATCAACGAGTAGGTTATAACGTTGGGAAAGTGCGGAAAGGTGGCCGAAAGCAGTTTATCCGCTTCGCTGTAGTAAAGTGGTATTTCTGTTTGCGCATACTTGGACTGAATGACTTTGTGCTCAATGGCAGAATATAATTGTTCATCTTCGTCGTAGAAATCCTTGGATGCCTCTTCTGAATTAGAAGGCTCAGCTTCGGAGTTTTCACTAGCAGCAGCATATAATTGTGGATAAGTTATGGATACTTTCCCCACGGCTCTGGTCTGTGGAAAGTTGGCTGAGATAATTCCGATGGTGGAAGGAGAAATGAGAACATAGTCCACTGCGACAGATCCATCTATATCTATAGAAACAGTGGGGATTGGTGAAGGTGTCGATTCAACAGACTCCTCGTCATCATCGAGCTGGTGACGTGGGGCTCGGTATTCGTTGACAGGTTTGATCTGGGAAAAAGTTAGTAAGAGAATGGATTTTGAAACGTAGTTTGAATGCTGAACCAAATTGAGATCAGGTTTTGAATACTCTGAAATAGCAATAAGTTTCAGCAATTGAGGTGTGTTCAAAAGGATTCATGATTTCACAGCAAATATAGAACTTACGAGCATCTCGATAGAAAAAGGAAATGTGTTTGCTTGAAAGAGGTAGATCGAGATTTGCCACCACTGATTAGTTGAAGATTATATCCAAGTTCTATTGAATTTGTGGAGTTGCATACAAACTTTTTTTGGCGTTGTCAGCATTTTTCACGATTGCTCGCTATTTCTCACCATAGTTTTTGAACTTCTCGCTAATTTCTCGCTATTTCTCACTTCTTCTTTTTGGACTTTACTATTCTTATTCTTTTCATTATTTATCCTTAAACATTCTCGTTAGCCGTTCAGACTATATCTCAGTCTTTCCGAGGCAACCACCAATACTTAACTTATAGCTCACAATTCTAACTTCCTTTCATTTGTGTGACCAACCCCCCCAGTATCGATCTCAGTCTTAATCTTCTTGCAGTCGCTGTCACCTAACTTTTTTTCTCTCGTTCCCTAAACATCAGACAACTTCTATTTCTCTATTTCTTAGCCATTCTGTTTCTTCCAGCCTACTTTCCTCACAACAGCCATGCTCAGGACCTCTACCAGAAGCTGGAAAGTATCACGGTCGGTTTCGACTCGTCTAGAATCCCTTTTCCGCTTTTACCACTCAGAAACCCATCCCAATACTATAGTCAATGAAAAATCAGTCGAGTCTCGAATTCTTACCAAGGCTATCGAGCTCATCCCAGAACACGGCTTCAACCAGTATACTATAACTCAGGCCGTAAGGGCTTTGGGATACCCCGACTCGTTGCAGCTGGCCATCACCAATTCATCTAACTCTCCTGACTTCCAGTTGGTTTTGCATTGGCTAAAGGTCCAGAGGCAGAAATTGGAGCAGCACCTTGTAGATCCCTCCAGCGAATTCCATACTATCAAGGATGAGTACGAAAGAGTGGCTTATGCTATTAAGAAAAGACTCGAATATAATGGCCCAATTATCAACCAATTGGGACTGGGCTTGTCACACCTCGTAGTGCCTTATAATGTTTCCCAGCTGTTAGCCGAACTTCACCTGCTCAGTGACGATATAGCCTTTTATGCTGGAGACATGTCGCATGATCTTGCCTGGTACACCAAGAGAGTAGGGTTCTCGTCTATTTACGTGTCTTCAGAATTGTACCAGTTGCAAGACTCGTCAGAAGATTTCAGAAGAACAAATGCTTTTGTAGATGAAAAAGTCTATGGCTTGAAGAAATTGGGATCAGCCTATAACGATGTTGAACAATGGGGAGTGTTCAATGCCATCAGTACTGTGAATTTGATCAAGTCTCAGCTCTTGAGAGGATAGTTGTACATAGAAGATTATATATATGAATCATGATATAAATACATAGAATATAGCAATTGGCTAGATACTAAACACAACTTTTAGAACGTGCAAGTAAGCTACTTATTGAGCTTATGAATTCCTTTAAATGCAACTTCTTGTTTGTCGTTGCCTTTTATCACTTTCAAGTTTGATATACTTATTTAATCCGATGGACATATTGGCTATCTACATTTTGATACCCCTCTCTATGATCTGTTTTCAAGTTATCTCCCTACATTACAGAATCTCTATTAATTCCTTTATTTGTACATTATATTACACTAGACCATCTGGGCTCTAATAGCCAACAACTTCTGTCTGGTAGCTTCCATGGCTTTTTCCTCGTCGGAGATTTTGGCTTCAACACGTGAAATTTCTTCCTCTATAAACTCGATTCTCTTTGACACGTTCATCTTAGCTTCACTGTAATCTTGAGGAAGCAAAATGGGACCTGTCAATTTGTAGATCTTGGAGTCTTCATTCAAAGACTCAAACTCAGTGAGTACGATCTTGTTTTCCTGGAACTGGGTCTCCAATTGGGATCTAGCGGTGATGAGCTCATTCAAACTGTTTTGCTGTTGGTTGAACTCCAACGAGAGCGACTCAAACTGTTGCTTAGCTTCGGCCATCTTGAGTTTCTAGAGAACAACGGCTTTCATATCATATCTTTCGGATTTGGGAATTTTTCACTTCATACAGTGAGATAGAGTCGTCGCGCGCTTATATAAGAATGCGACAAATTGGAGTTATAACCAAAACTACTATGCAATGCTAGAACACTACAGCTGGATTCGTAAAACAGTGTACTATCTATATAGGAGCATTATACCCAACCCAAAAACAAAAAGATAAAGAAAAAAGCTATAAACTAAACCAAAGTAGGAGACGAATGAAACCAGAAACAGAACAAGAATTAAGTAGATAGTTACTACCAACATAAAATATGTCAATAGAAGATGACGAGATGGCCAACATGTAAATGATATATATGTCACTGTTAGACAATAAAGTAGCATTAAGAGACTTTAGCTTTTATTTTGGAAAAATGTCATTGTCTCTTTCGCTGATCCGTATTTCTGTCACATGAACCTTGTATGTTCTGTCAGCATCACCACCGTAGCCGGTTAAAGTACTAGAGTTACCGTATTCTTCTTCTTCTTCTTCTTCTTCTTCGTCGTCGTCGTCATCGTCGTCGAATTCGTCATATTCATCCGCTATAGCGTTTTCGTCATCGTAAAGAGGTAATGGTTCATTTTCCTCGATGCTATCGTCCAAAACGGCGTCTTCATCCTCGTCATTGTGGAAGTCTCCGCTCAAGAAAGCTGGACGAGGGGTGTGGTACGAGGTATGCCTACGTTGTTGGTTATGCTTCAGTACGGGTTCGTACAGGAAGTAGGAAGCATTGTTTGGAGGGCAATCTTCAGAGTTTGTAGGAGTCACAGACTTAGACTTGGATCTAGACCTTTGACTGCGAGACTGAGTTCTGGAGGTGAAGCTCAAAGCACGAATCTTCTTTTCATTGGCCAACGAACACAGCTGTTGGTACGGCGTTGCAAACAAATCTTGGTTAAAGACAAAACCCTGGCATTCCTTAAGCGAAATGATAGAATAGGATGCGGCATCGGAATAGTATGAGGGAGCTTCGTAGACGGAGAAGTTTTCGTTTTTTATCATCGTGGGCGAGAGGAAAGAGTTCCTTCTAAACCATGGCGATGATGTCGACGAAAATGACGAGTTTCGTCTTTTCACAATGGTTGGCTCTGGTCTGCACGATTTTTTGTTTCTAGAGTCAGCCATTGTGGAGTTGATAAAGGTAGACTAGTGAGAATACTTAGTGAATAATTAGAAGCTAGCAGGAGGGGTGGTGAAATCAGCCGAACGTCTGAATAGTTTGTACTAGTGTTACTAACTGGTACTGCCTTGTCTGATCTAGTCACAAGAATTATTTGAGTAGAATCTGATGTTGTGGCTAAGAAAAGCGATAACAGGTGAGGTGTCTCAGGAATGGTATTAGGTGTGCAGGTGAGATTGATAAGGATACTGTGGAGTAGCAATGAGGAGACCTAAGGATGAGGAGTAGTAATGGCAAAAAGATCAAGTGACGTGGAAGACAAAGACCAGTGAAGTGAAAGATGAAAAAGAAAAGAAGCCGGAAAAGAAAAAGCTAAAAGGATTTGATGAAATAGAACGTACAATCAAACCTGGACCGGTTTGGTCTTGTGAGTCGGAGAGAGCGGAGCGGGGAGGTTTAGCACTGTGGTAAAATAGCTGGAGCAAAAATAGTGAGCAATGGAGAGTAATAGGGAGAACTAGGGAGAGACCATGCAGAATAGCTACGCTTGGTGGGAAAATTAGCGAGAAGCTCCTGACTTTTTTCACTGAGAGAACCATATAATTTACTGAGAGGTATAGACTTCTGAGACACCATGGATGAAGATGCTGAAACATGTGCCATGCTTCAAAGCCGAAACAATTTCCAAAATGTCACGGGGTTTATCTATAGTACCTATGGTTGGAGATTCTACATTTTGGAAACGTTTCTGGTTCCACAGCAGCCTTACGTTTCACTTTTTCTCGTAGAAATTCTCGCCCTACATCTCTACAACTAATTTGGTACCACCTTTGTCGTTACTGTTACAGGGGACGACGACCGTACTAGTTACGCTAGATTCCTATTCTTTCCAAAGGAAGCAGTCATTCGTTAGAACAGAATGTCACTACGCTTCTACCAGCGCAGTTGCAATTGTCACAACTCAGAAGAGTAGCTCCAGCTGTCCCGGTAAAATTTCGCAACCATTTGTAATTTTCGTTAAATTCTTTCTATCCCCACAAGATCTTCTTCCCAAACACCACTTGATATATTCAATGAACTTCTCGTATTCAACAGATTTCATCGTATAGTCTTCTTAGCTTTTCGTTTTTTTTGGACTCTAAACTAGCCATCCTCTCCCTTTGATCTCCTCTCTTTGCATCTTCCCACATTGGCCTACTCTACACTTCATTACACTATACCGTGCATTCTTATATACATGTTTCCATAACGTCATAATGGGCCAATAGCCTCGGATCATTCCATACTAAGCTCAGTGCTCAGTCAACTACAATAAACTAGATGTATCTCTCTCTCTATACCAGAGTCCGCCTCTTTCCTTCAACCGGTTCATGACAAACTTCAAGCCCTCGCGAGAGTTTGAGATGTTAGACAAAAACCTGTTGTGACTCCATTGCTCAATCTTCTGCTTCAAGCCTACAAAATTGGACGAGAACTTGACCTTGCTCTCAACCAATGTGTTGATTCCATCTTCACACGAGTACTTCAAAAACTCCTCGACTTTAAGTAGCTTGCGATGGTCTACATTCGCAGTGTATGAAAGAAGAATCTTACCTTTGGGATCAATCACACTCTTTTCAATAATCCACGAGTCCAAGCTGGTACCCAAAAATGGTTTGATAAACTGAGGCAACCTTCCCGTCTTGACCACCAATCTTGTGGTTCGTAGTCTTCCTTCTTCATCAATACAATGTTCCAAAGTGTCACTGCTCTTAACATGTTTGGCATACGGATTTGGATATCTGTTCAAATATGCCAAAGAAGCCGTGGAAAAGTCATGGTTGTACAAATGGCTATGTTCAATAAATTGGACCATACCAATGATGTGTCAAATTGAAAGCAAAACAAATATGAATAATATAGTGAATATGTGGCTACCTTATAGCTTTACTAATAGGTTTGCTAGGAAGTCTATAACTTTGCGTATAACCTGAGAATCCCACGTAAATCTGTCTTTTTGAAGGAATACGTTCTTTCCTTTCAGATTCTTCCTCGCTTCACCACAGGCGTCAACAAACCTCGATTCAAATTGAAAAGAGTTCACGTCAGATTTCTATACGTTTGCCATTTGTCTGAAAATTTTGTCCTATAAAAATGGTGAGAGTTGGGGATGTCAGCAGACATCAAACAAATCCCGAAATCACGTGACTTACAACCGAGTATCCCTATAAATCTTTCGGTGTACCGACGGAGATTGACTTGGATCCGAGAACAGAAGAGAACTTGGGGAGGGAAAGTACTCCTTTTGTTATAATAGCCGATTTCCCCGTGTGGTAGAATTGTACATTTTGTAATTACGTTCTTAGTCGAGAAGGAACGCCACGGAGCTTGGCTGGCTAAGCTCTCTTTGGCTAACTGGCAGCAAGCTTTCTTAGCTGTTGTCAATATTTATTCAGCTAAAGACAATCTTCGGTAGAATTAACCTTTGAAGTGTGTTTGAAAGGTTGCTTTCCTTTTTCCTTCTGGCTATTTTTCTGGTATTTTTAATCTTCCAGCTAAATGCTTAGACAATAGTAATCTGAGATATTACCTAAAAAGTGCCAAGGGCAATTAAGATAAAGTAAGCTGGATTGTCCAGATAAGGTCCCCACAGTCTGAAATGATCTACTCCGAGAGCTCATGTGTCCAAGTATTCCTGATCTATTGTAGTATGTTCTTTTGGTGCTCCTCGAGTTGTAATCAGGTAACCTAAGCGAGCCTAACATTTTTAATCAAGACACAAAGTCTATATTTCTAAGCATCGAAGAATTCTCTAAAAATATCAGTCTATTTGTCTATTCTAAACTATACATGACTTCTAAAACAAACGTAGTATAATTCCCTGAAGTATTATCAACCAATTTAATATTCCAACGATGATTTTCCAAGTCGTTAAGTCGTTGAGTCCCTCTTTTGCCCCTCCTGTCCTTGCAGGTTCCAGGCATAATATGCAGCTGTGCCTCAAAATACTTTTAGATCAACTTGCTGCGAAAAGTTTTCATTTTTCGCAGGAAAATGCCCTGCGTCGCTTTTCAGCTACCAATGATAATCAGCAAGACATAATAAAGCAATACAGTGTAGCGATCAAATAGAACCATTTCCTACAATAAGACAACTTTTATTCAGGTGACCCGCTAAAATTCAACAACTTCGTCAGCTTTCTGGGGTAGCTTTAAGGTGGTGTAAATCTATCGGCAAAGGAATTTAGAGTCAAACGGCATCTCGCACAATCAACGAGGTTCACGGCTCCTTTCTCAATCTGTCTCCCACCATATTGCCGGTTTCGGCAGCTTTTTCTTTCTTGGTCAAGTGCCCAGACTTTGGCATGCGAGCAAATATATAGTTCCTTTGTCACATCGGTTACGTTTACTGCTAAATGTGGTTAGCGGAATAATCGCCGTGGAAATAAAATATCGAAAGACCACAAAGTTGGAAAACCATCTCACCCAAACAACTAATGTCCTCTTAGCAGTTGATTTCTTAGATCTTAATATGCTTGAGAGTTTTATTGTTATGTCAAAAACGTCCGGGGAAATGCCAGATATTTATTACTGACCATGTCTGCTTGTAATTTGTAAATTTGTAAAATGGTATTTTGAAAAAGTGATTTATTTATTTGGGCTAGCGTCTCCAACTAGAGTTTTGAACATTATAAGATAAGATAAATTTATTCATATGTCATTATCAGAAGTTAGCAAGGAGAAAGAATACCCAGTAGAAGATGCTGCCATCAGAAGTGCAGATTCTTGTGAGTCTACGATTCTGAAGTCTCATTGGAAGAGCTTCATGGATTCCTTCAAAAGGAAGGAGGTGGTAGAGGGAGAAGAACGTCTTCACCAAACTATGAATAAACGTCATTTGAAGCTTATGGCTTTAAGCACTGGTCTTGGAACTGGTCTTTTAGTTGCAGCTTCTGGTAAATTGCGTAACGCTGGACCGGCTGGAGTCCTTCTTGGCTACTTCATTGTTGGAACGATTATGCTTATTCCTACAATAAATTCTGTGTCCGAGTTGAGTATTGCATACTCCAGATTGCCTGGTGGCTTCCAAGCATTTTATTCAAAGTTTATTGATGAAAGTGTTGGCTTCGCTTTGGGCTGGAACTATGCTTTACAGTGGGTAGTGGTTATTTCTTTAGAGTTAGTCGTTGCTTCCATGACGGTCAAATTTTGGACTACAAGCTTGCATCCAGATGTTATAGTAGCAATTGTAATGGTTATCATTTTTCTTATTAATTTGGGAGGAGCGAGAGGATACGCCGAAGCAGAATCAATTATGAATACTGTGAAGGTTCTATTCTTAACGGGATTCGTTATCTTTGGTTTGATTATCGACTTAGGCGGTGGGCCTCAAGGTTTCGTTGGAGGAAGATATTACCGCGATCCAGGTGCATTTACAACGTTTAAGGGGTTGGTTACTGTTTTCTGTACTGGCGCATTCTCTCTTGGTGGCAGTGAATTTGTATCTTTAGCAGCCGCAGAAACTAAACACCCACGTATTGCCTTGAGGGCTGCATCCAAATTTGTCTACTATAAGGTATTCGTCCTTTTCTTGGGTTCCTTATTATTTGTAGGATTATTGGTACCGTACGACAATCCAGATTTATTAGGGTCAAGTAAGGGAACAAACACATCACCATATGTTCTCGCGGCTCAACTTCATGGTGTTAAAGTACTTCCACATATCATCAATGCCGTTATTTTGATTTCGGTGACTTCGGTTGCAACAGCTGCCATGTATAGTAGTCCCCGTTTCATTCAAGCGCTTGCCCAAGAAGGTCTTGCTCCAAAGTGGTTTGATTACATTGACCGTCAAGGAAGACCATTAAGAGCTTGGTTGTGTACCGTGGTGTTTACCTTCTTCTCATTCATTGCTGCTTACGAAAAACAAGACATTGTTTTCAACTGGATGTTATCCATTTCGGCTCTTTGTTTTGTCTTTGCCTGGTTATTTATTTGTATTTGCCATCTCAGATTCAGAGCGTGCTTAAAGGCTAGAGGTATACCTCTTAGTGATTTGGCATATGCTTCCCAAACCGGTGTGATTGGCTCTTGGACATCGATTATCATCAACTGCTTGATTTTGATTGGTCAGTTTTGGATTGCTTTGTTCCCAATAGGGTCAAATAGACCTGATGCTAACAATTTTTTCCAAAACTATTTAGGGGCTGTATTCATTCTTGTATTCTACTTAGGTCACAAACTTTGGACAAAGAACTGGAAATTTTATAAGTCGGTGGATGAAATCGACTTTGATACAGGCAGAATCAAATACGACTCGGAAATATTGCAGTTGGAACTCCTAGAGGACAAGGAACGCTACAAAAGAGCAAGTATTCTTAAAAAGATCTATATCACTCTCTTCGATTAGAAAATAATCTCCTTATTCAACAATATAACAATATATGATTCAGTTGTAAAACTTTTTTCGCAGCCAAATTATTTTTTTAAGTTTTTGCATCTCTTTAAAGTTGAACGAGATCTGTTTCAAATTGTTCCCATGAAACAACAGGTACAAACCAAAAACACCCTTTATAAGGAGCAATATCACTGATATCAAGATGATTGATAATTGCTAGACCTGTAACCAGATAAAAAATGTCCCAACTGGTTAGTCACTCAGAACAGCTCAGAAATATCGTAGGGTCACTTGCAAAATTGTCTAGAGAAAAAGGTATAGCTTTTATGATTGCAACACAAAGTACCAAAACGAGCCCCATAAGGATACTGCATTCCACCCACTTCTCAGATACCCATGTTAGACAGATCGAAAGAGTATTGGAAGACAAATCGTTCAGGATCACAGCCATGATGCCATTTAACCAGGACCACAAAGAACTTTTGCTTTCTAGAACCGACAGCAGTTACTTGATTTCACAGTATTTTGATCTTTTCACTTGCCTCACTCAGAAATACTGTAAAGAGATAGCAAAAGAGTGGGTAAAGGTTGTGGAACCCAGAAAACAGGCGCTTTACCCTTACAAACTCCAAGATGATTCCAGACCACCCTGGTGGCCCACTGATGTTGATCACATCGAGCCCGATCATCTAGACAAAGACGGAAGAGTGAAACTACTCATAAGTATTTTAAGGGACCCTCTCTATAAGTTGGAATTATTGAAAGAGAAGTCATTGGCTCTTCAATTGCCCAACAAACTTTCAACATATATTCTTAATGAACTATTCTACATTGCAGCTTATGATCGGCTATTCTACAATCATTTTCGCGAAGAGGATCCATTGTTCTATGATATCCCCCCAACTTGGAGAAAAGGGTTTTCAGAAGACCAAATAACTATTATGGTTAGCAATCTAAAGAGAATAAACAAGAACGGCTCAGTAGTCACTTTGATGCTCAGTCAAATTGAGCCCGAAGAAATTAATTGCGAAGTGTTTGAATTGCAGAGACAAACCCCTGAGCCCAAGTACCGAAAGAGGAAATCTGACTTCCCAGAAGAGGTTTCTAATAAAAGGAAACCTTTGTTGAAGGAAGAACCAAAATCCGATTATGAGTTAACATCTTCAGAAGAAGAGCCATTTGGAGGAAATAATGCCCTACTATTCAGTTCTCAGCACGACAACCCATCTGCTACAACCCTGTTGCCTGCCTCCAAAGGAGGGGAAGAGCTTTCTATGGCTGATGAAATCCTTTACTTAATGGATAGGTATTCTTCTGGCTCGGAGAAGAACTCATTTGGTTACTCCAATGAAGATAGTCCTGGTTGACTATTTAGTTTAAGTAATTTTAATTTTGTACAGTGCGACCAAATTGATGTAGAGCATTTTCGCAGCCAAATTTATCAGCGGCAATACTCACTTCTTTTATACTTTATCAGTCATCATCTGCTAAACTAACAAATGTCTGCTAACACTCAAGAAATACCCACCATCGTCGTTGAAGAAGCTTCTTCTTCTTCCACTTGTGTTCCAGTTATGGAAATTCCAGCTGAACCCATGCCAATTGAAACCACTGCTGCTACCACTTCGAACAGAAAGTTCATGAATCATGTTCGTCAGTATCCATTTCTTGTTTCCACCAAGCAAGCCATGCTTACCTTGCCATACACCCAGGATGTGTGTACTCTTGTGATTCCACCAATTAGATCTTTGAGAAACACCGAGCCAGTAATGTCTATTGTAAACACTGGAGATGCTGTTGCAGATCTCTTTTTGTGCCAAGTGGATAGACTTGTGCCAAGCTTGAAAACTTTAGAAGTTTCTGATATCACTTCTCCAGTCACCAGACCAATTGAAGCAACCATGGTGGGAATTGCCGGTTGTGTTGCTATGGCCAACAGTGCCACTTCTAGCACTATTCAAGCTGTAGACAACACTACCCAGAAGTTTGTGGTAGCACCAAGTATCCTGGCTTGGGAGGCTATTGTGAGTCTGTTCCAGTGGTTACCATGGATGGGCACGAAGTCAGAGCCACAAACAGAATCTACCATTGCTGTTGAAGGTGTCTCAGCCGTTGAAACTGAAGTACCTGCTCCTGTTGAATCTTAGATCTTATGATCATATATACATATTGTTAATCTTTTGTCACGGTGCTATCACCCATTAAATAAATAGGCGTCTACAATCGCAATTTCGGTATCTAGTATATTAACATGCAATAGAAAGTACTATAGTTTACAATAATATTGTCGATCAGGCCGTGACCGGACAATGGATAAAAAAGCAACTGGGGTTGACGAATTGAAGGTCGTCGAGAAATGCCGATTGTTTAAAAAGAGGTGATAATTTAGTTCTTGGACTTCTTCTTCTTCTTTGGAGATTCTTCATCTTCAGCCTTACGCTTCTTTTCCTTCTTTTCCTTCTTTTCTTTCTTTTCTTTCTTTTCCTTCTTTTCCTTCTTTTCCTTCTTCTCTTTCTTTTCTTTCTTAGGAGTTTCAGGTTCGTCATCTTCGTTGGAGGCTGGTACTCCAGCCAAGTCGCTAGCACCTAAAGCCAAAGCGGCTTTGATGGCATCGGAGTTCTTCATTGGTGGGGCACCGGTGTCGTAGAAGTTCAATCTTTCTTCCACCTGCTTCTTTAATATTTCACCAAAGGCAGTAGATGGTTCATCCGAGTAGTTGTCGATTCTAGAAGCAATGGAACACTTGTTAGCTAAGTATCTGGAGATTCTACCCTTGTTCTTGGCAGAAGCCTTACCAATGAAAGACGAGTGATAGATTAATCCGTATTTAGGAGTGTTACCCTTAGTCTTCAAAGCTCTGAACAAGGCCTTTTCAGCACCCAAGATTTGAACAGTAGAGGCAGCCTGTTTAGACAAGTTGGTCAAAGATCCAGCGTGAGAAATCAATCTGGCACCAACAACTTCTCCAATCAACGTCGACAAGTTAGGAGCAACTGTGTGCATCTTGTCTGTCAAGTATTGGAACAACTTGGTACGGTAGTCACTGATGTTTACTACTCTTTCAGCGAAAGTTGAAACGTTCTGCATGTCCTGTTCAGAGATGTCTTGTCCCATAGAGATTCTGGCGTTATCTATGATTCTCTGGGCAACACCAGAGTCCTCGTTAACCAAAGCAGCGATATCGTGCAACGAGTCTTCAGTCAAAGAAGCCTTGTCTTTAATGAAAAGAGCCAACTTGGCAAAAGTGTAGTTGTCTGGGACAATTTTGGCCAACTCTGGAAAGTGCCATCCGTACCATTCCTTGACTCTCATGGAGAAGGTGTTGATATCCTTGTCCAACTGGTCCAACAAAGCAATAGCCTGAATGATGTGGTTGTCATTCTTCTGTACTGAGAACTTAACCTTAGCTCTGGAGAAGGCATGACCCAAACCTAACTGTGCTCTTTCAATGTCACCTTCGTGCAAATCCTTGAATAACTTGTCACCGTGCACTCTGATACCTCTCAAGAAGTCTTGGACGATCTCGTTGGACAAACAGTCAACGTAAGGGAATATTTCCTTGATGGAAGGACCCAAGTTCTTGTCAGACACACCCAAGGAAATCTTGTTCTTAGAAGAACCCTTTGGTAAGTTCAATTCCAAGATTGACTTCAAGTAGTCGGATACTAAACCTTCAGAGATGTCGTTGGCATTTTCCAAAGCCTGAGCAGCACCCTTGAATGGTGCAAAAGAGACCAATTCAATCATCTTGGAGAACTTGCCCAAGTCGTTGGAAGCTTCCTGTACTTCCTTCTGTCTAGAAGCGATGTCATCCTGCTGGATCAAGACCTTGAAGATCCCGTAACCGGTAGCTTCTTCAAAGAGAAGATAGTCCAAACCAGCCATGTTGTCTTTAATGATTTCGAGTTCTGCGGAATATTGAAACAAAAAAAAACAAGTTCTTGTAGATAACTACGATTCTGTATTTCACAATATTGTTAGGAATGGTGAAAAATTCTCTTCTCATCTCCAATTTTTTTCGCTGTGTCGCAGATGGGCTCACGTGAGAAATGCGACAAACATTGGGCATACAGAGATGAGATGGGGGTCTGTACTGAAAATAAGAGTGAGTGTTAAGAGCACGAAGTTGTAAATCTCCAGGAATATATAAAGATGTACGAACAGTATACCAATTCTTTAAGAGAGCTACGTATATTATAACCATCACACAAGCTGCTTTCAAGAAATTTATCTTTGAAGAAAGTTTTAGTTACAAAATACTGCACATAGTATTGGGTGCAAATCCTCCACTTAGGTAGAATACCTTCTACTTATATTCATTATGTCATTGTTACAAAGTCTCTCCGATTATTCTATATCATGCAAAACTAATGTCCCATTGCAATTCCTTCAAAATTGTATACCAATCCACGACGTTGTCTCCCAGAGGATTGCTTTCCCACACCTTTTCTACGATGAATTTGGCGCGACGAACATTCCAGGGTCCATACAACTTCATGAATTCGTCCATTCTCTTCTTCATTTCAGCACGATCATGATTCGTTACACAATGTATCCCAGCCATAAACACAGGAAACACAAGTGATGCCTGAACCGGTGTACCCAATAGAATGTCAATGCACTTTATTAAGTCATTTTTGATGACTTGAATTTCTAACATGGACGGATTGCACTTCATGATCGATTGATTCAAGAACAATTTGGCACTCAATTGGAATGCCTCAAAAAGCGTCAACTGTAACTCCAACTCCTCGTCAGTCAAACCTACCAAGTCGTCAGATTCAGGTCGGGACTCATCGATTTCCTTTTCCAAATCTCGTGACTTCTGAATCACTGTAAGCAACATACGACTGATTCTGCCGTGGTCACTGATTTCTGATTCGTTGTCTTCACCCAAATTGACATCATTTGCTAATTCTGGAGAGTCTGAAACTTCAACACTTTCATTAACCGTTGACAGAGAATTCAGATTGTAGTACAGATACAAAATCTTCTTGCTCTCATACACAAGAGTGCTGATATCTCCAATTATACGATAGAGCTTCTTCGATACCCCCAACAAAGGATTCAATGTACCCCGAGAAAAGCCTTGGCTATCTTTGAAAATCTCGTCATAATCCTTGGATGGGAAATATGTCCCTCTCTCAGTAGAAGAACTGGCCAAAAGGTCATGGTAGGCAAAATTGGAAATCAACCAATGTTCTTCCTTCAGCTTGTTGAAGCTCAAAATGCCTCCGTGCGAACGCAAGATCTTCCAGCCCCAGTTCAAATAAACAGACCACTTTTTCACGTCCCCTTTACAAATTTCTGCACCACACAAGATTAACAAAGCTGCCAACTTGTTGAGGGCAGACTGACGATCGCCTGAAAAAGCTTGCTCCTTGTGCAAGCCGTTATTGATATGCTGCAATGCAAGATCAGCATACTTATTTCCTTCTTCGGCCCACTGATCCCCCAAGTGGTATCCAGCCCATGCCAAGATACCATAGAGAACACCATTGTCCCTATGAGCTAATGGTAAGAAAACATTCTGATATGAGTTTGCGTTCTGAGAGCTGGGAGCTATAGACACTTTCTTGGATACTACATCAACATAGAAGTTGTATAGATACGAAGCAGACGGAGAATTTACAATTTCCGGAATGGTAGGAAGTATGGTAGGCGAGGGAGGGATGAAACTACCTAAATTGTATAACATGGTTTCAAAGTCTACCGGAGACAACTTTGGAGACATTCCCGACGATACGATGGAATTAACGTCCTGTCCCCAAGAATTCAAGAGTGCCGCGAATGACGGCGAAGAAACCAACTCTTTGACATCTACAGGCTGATTCTCATCTTCTGTCTTTTTCGTTTCTTCGTCTACTTCCGAAATTTTACTATCATCAGTTAATGTCTCGTGCAGCTGTTGACTCAAATCCTTCAAAAGGCTTAAGAATGCAGATGGTGAAACAGGAGCCTTATACGCATCTAAGTCCAACGGAGGAGGTGACGCTTCTATTTCCTCCTCGAGGGTATCCCGGGAGTCTAGTGGATTTACTGAACTTTTTGCTTGGGGTCCGGTCAAATAGAAGCGCAGAGAATCGCGAGACTTCTCATCTTCTTTAGTTGCGCGATTTGAACGCAAATCAGAATTGTTATATCTGAATACTCTGAGTGAATCTACTGGACTCTCTGGTCGGATCAACGGTGACCTATCTATAACTTTGGTGATCAGAATACCTCGATCATGGATATGAGTCGTAAATTGAGGTGACTTCGCATCCTTCGAGTTATTCAGGAAATTACTAGGAAATACAAACGTCAGTGGAGGCGATGGTGATTCATTTGAGAACCCATTTGGCTGGGACATTGAAGCTTCTTCAGTTTCCAGTTTTATCAACGGTTTTGTAATAGACTTTGATCGTCTTTTTCTGAGTTTCAGGGTACTTTCTTCAGCTTCGACCTTCTCCTTGAGTACACGGATTTCGTCTTCTGACATGCTATCGTAGTCTACCCATATACACTTTTTACTAAGGCGAAGACAATCAGAGCATTGCGGCCTTTCTTCGTTGCATTTCTTCTTTCGTATCTTACATGTGAGGCATCCGTTCCGTGATCTTTTGGAGTTTTTCAACATGAAAAAGTCATTGGTATCGTGTATAACTTGTACTGTAGCAGACTCTGGAGTCAGCTTTGTGACAGTTGGCGGACTTTCAGTGAGATTTATGTGTTTAACGGGATGTTTGGGTTTCGATATTCGATTCGACGGCAGGACTTTGGCCGCTTTAGGCTGAGAAGCTTTTGTTTCTTTATTGTTGGAACGAGCATTGAACGTTACTAACATTATAGAAGAAAAGTTGTATAGCAGAATTCAATATATATGACAGTGGCAATGAAAAATTTGGATAGTGACAAAAGTAAAGTGATGATAGTTACGTGGTAGTGACGGTGTTGGCGTTTCTATGAAGAATAGTGTAGCAATATGCTATCTAGTGATAACTGGATGATAGCAATATCAAGTGCACTTTGATTATGGCTATATGATGGCAGAGTAATATGGACTCTTTCGATTTCAGAACTGTAAGGCTACCAGTAGACCCTTATGCTTTTTGTCTTAACAGACTATATAAGCTTCCAGATGTGCTAATTATTAAAGATAAGATTTAGAACTGGAGACTCACTTAGCGAAAAAAGTTGAGCTAAATTTATTATGAGCTTCCACAAAACAGGCCAAGTAGACTTTGTGGGGCAGAACGAGAGAAGAAGAACCAAGAAAGAAGGCGGATATGAAAGGGACTTAGAAAAACAGAAGTAAGTCAAATAACATATCGAAGGCTTCTCGGATAGATATGGTAATACATATTGAGCCGTGCCCTCCGTAGAAGTATTCCTACAAATTTACACTCCTAGTGAACTATCGAGGAGTTGTCATCCAGAGGTGTTCGGCGCAGTAGTCCTGAGAACACAGGTAGAGTCTACAGAATGCAAGAACTTGAGATAAGGTAATCGTCGTTTCATTTCTGCTGTTTCACAGAGATCTGGAACGTTTTCAAAGCCTATGGTAGGACAAGTAGCTACGTCTGTTCTGGACTAGGAACGCCTTCTCAAACGATTCAGAGATAATCGATTTCACAGTCAGCTACGGAAATATATCACGCCTTCGAGAATCCCATGTACAGAGAGATACGAATAGATAGGCCTAGAGATAAAGCTAGTAGGATGTGATTCTTTGTTTCTATACCTCCTCCGTATGGCACGACTAAGTTGTAGTACATTTTTAGGATGCTACCCCAGATATTCCGAATTCACTTTCTTTAAAACGTTCTGTGCTTCTTCGCTTACCATTCCGGTGCCCGCGGATATATCCTTCTTTCACAGAAACCATCAGTTACCATGATTTGTAGTTCGTTTTAGGGGAAGAGCTTTCTGGTTTTTAGCGGACGACGAATTAGGTAGTTGTACAGATAGTTATCACTACATACAGGACATAAATAACGGCAAACTTGAGTATTTGTAGACAAGACTAAACCGAAGCCAGAGGAAGAGACGAATGTTGGACTCCGAAGAGTGAACGTGTTGGACGAGGTTATTTTACTAATTTTTTTGGAACAAAAATAGACAGAAGCATAACAATCATGTTGTTCATGGCATCACGTGATACAAATGGGATTTACAATTGCAAATGATATCACTCCTTTAGGAATAAAAGACCGTAATTGGCTCTTACCATCCGGTTAAAAATTAATACTACAGGTCGGAATTACTTGACATGAAATCACTCCTATCACAAGAGGGTTTTTGTTGAAAGGTGCATCACTACGAAGAGAAAGATTTTCCTATAAATAGTAGCTATTTCTCAAATATCCTTCTCCTTGATCGAATCCTCGAAAGAAAATGTTGAAGCAGAGTTTACTATCAGCTCTTTTGCTTGGTTGTGGTGCTGAGAGTTGTTATTAAGGAAAAATGACAAGACACCGCTGTCGCTCCAGCTTACGCCATTGATGTAGATGATATTTCAAACGTTGATGAATCGGTTGCGGAAGGTGACCTTCACGTAGATAGAGTGATAAGAGCGGCCCTCATACAATTGCTCCCATGTCTACAAAATTGCAAATGGTACCATAGGTGTAAGTTCCTGGTATTCTGTTTTGAAAAAGGAAGCAGCAGCAGTAAATGCTCTATCTGATAGCAAAACTATGGTGTGATTGATACTCCTACCGGTAAGATGAGTTAAAGTTTTGCATCTTCTGGTGAAGATGTCAATACATCAGCGCTGAAAGTAACTATTGAGGGTCACCAAGGCATGCAGGACTTTCAATTCGAATTATTACGATCACTCATAGTGTGTAGATTTAACTAATGGTGCTAAATGGAAGGAGTACTAGATTATTGGTCCTGATGAATACATGGATAGAGAATGTAATGCTAACTCAAGTGACGATTGTGTTGGTGGAAGTGAGAATGACGATTATATTTAGTTGACATAATTGTGTTCTTCTGCGACGGCGGAGGTAATTTCATCCGCCAACGACTCTATGCGTTTTCCTAAGACTTGTAGAAATGGTTTGTGTCTTTTCTTACGTAGAAGTCTATCTTGGAATCATGAGTAAAGAGTAAAGCTGAGCTCTACTGTTGTTACATGGAGTATATTCCAGATACAAATAAGATAACTTTTATCACGAGGAGGTGGCATTGTAAAGAATAAAGTAGAAAATCGTAGATAGCATTCACATTTTAATCTACTTTAGACTTAGAAGGAGGGTCCGTTTTCCACTTGGAGCAATCCGATTTGCGAGTTTTGAAGCAGAAATACGATTTGGTGTCCACTACTAGAATGACAACCTGGCCACCATTAGGCTGTCGTATGAACAATCTCTTTGACTGGTATTGAAAACCCCAGTTCCTAGGATGAATTGGGGTGAGAACCAATTCCGAGGTTTAGTTAGCAATCGTTACCGGAAAGTTAACCCATTGCGGTCTTCAGTTCCGAATAAGAATAAGGAGTGAAATAACTTATCGCTCACTAAAGCTAACGAAATCACGGGCATGCCGTCACGCGACTCCAGAAGGCTGTGGGGAGTGCTACCGATTACGCCGGACGCCCAACAAGGAGCCCCGCGTAATCGCCAGCACGGCCTGTCTATTCCACGTCCTTCTATACGCTTCTGAGACTCGCAGTCGGTACTTGTGATCACTGTAGAAAAATTCTCGTCGTCACACAATGATAACCTCCAGGTCCAGCGGTAGATAAGTTTTTCAAACATTTGCCATACTTGTTCTTTTGGGAGGATTTGACTGTAACGCATTTTTGCCGTTTATAAACATCAACACACGCATCCATCATGTCTTTGAAACGTATTAACAAGGAGTTGGCCGACTTGGGCAGGTATGTATAGCTGATTTTGTGAAGGGATATATGTGTAGATTTGTTCGTGGTGGTGGTGACCACTTGAGATTTGATTAGTGAGACTTTTTTATAAGGCCACTTGTTAGGATTTGAGATAGCACGACATGAGATCGGTCTTGACAGCTTTCCTGATCGATGGAGATCGGATGTATTAATTTCTTTGTTTTGCTCCTTGGAAAATCTGTGATTGCTTTGTAGTGTTGGCTCTGTTGGCTCTTTTGGCTCAGTTGATCGATTATTATTACTGTTGCCTCCTATTATTGCTACTATTAGTATGGATTTGTTTCTTGTAGATAAGGACGAATCGGTGATTACATGAACGAGATCTTGATGTCAGAGCCATTTTTATATTGTCACGTCGTTATTGTTGCGGTTGCCGTTAGCGGAGAAGTTGACGTTATCGTTGCCGTTGTCAGTCGCCAGATGTGGGCGATGGTCGGCACTTCGATCGTGCGATCGACTCAGTGCACCACATTGTCCGTATGCGAGCTGACCACAGGCCAACAGTAACGACGACATTGTCAACAAGTTGATTCGAGCCTAGCTGCTATTTCGATCGTGCGATTTACCAACATGAAACGACTACATTACTAAGATACCATTTCATGCAGTCTGTTAAGCGAACTATCAAGTCTATATTCAACATTTCTAGGTTCATACTAACGCATTTCTAGAGATCCACCATCCTCATGTTCCGCTGGCCCTGTCGGCGACGACTTATACCACTGGCAAGCATCTATCATGGGTCCTCCAGACTCGCCTTACGCCGGAGGTGTGTTCTTCTTATCCATCCATTTCCCTACTGACTACCCATTCAAACCACCTAAGATCGCCTTCACGACAAAGATCTACCACCCAAATATCAACGGCAACGGTAACATTTGTTTAGACATCTTAAAAGATCAATGGTCGCCAGCTTTGACCATCTCCAAAGTGTTGTTGTCCATCTGCTCACTTTTGACTGATGCCAACCCGGACGATCCTTTGGTGCCAGAAATAGCTCACATTTACAAACAAGATAGAGCCAAATACGAGGCCACCGCCAAGGAATGGACTAAGAAGTATGCTGTTTAGGTTTGTCCGATTGTCTATTGGAATAATGAAATTTTTAATGGTCAAGAAAGAGGAACAAAGCCATTGCGATGACGGTTTCAGAACAAACGCTTCAATGTGTTATAGATCTTGAACGTAGTAGATTTGGAATGTCGTGGTGTTGGTCATTATTTTTACAGCTTAATATATACATAATGTCATTCGTGGAAAGGAAGTGTAGAGTCAGTAGAAATTATATCACTTAGTATCTTACGTAGAGTTTATTGTAGCTGACTTCATTTATAATTCTAGCAGCATGGTTATCTGTTATACTGCTTTCACATTATTTGTATACATGTGTATGTGTTTCTGAAAATGAAAGTCCGATATCTCTATTCTCATATTCTTACTCAATTCATTTTGTTAACTTTTTCACTCGCTAATTTTTATTCGAGTCGCATACTTTGACATTTATGGAATTTCCAGCGTACTGCGGGTAACAATATAATCATTTCTCTATTCAAGCTGTCTAGCACCAGAAATCCTGGCAATCAATCGACAAATCTACTAACCACGATCTGAAAGCTGACAAAAACGTCGTGGAAACATCCATACATCAGCTTGCTTCGTTTTTTCTTGCCATTTAAGCTCTTTTTTAGCTGGTTCGAACGCTCTCCTCTATAGAGCTAGCATTAATCTCGAGAATCAGATCTCTCATTGAATCCAGACTGAGTACATAACGATTCCTTTAAAAGGTATATACAGAGCAGATATACGCGAGTTCAAGTCTGGTAAAGTTGACAAACGATACACGAGACTCAATAGTGATTTCAAATTTGAATAGAAACTCAATTCGGTTCCATTCTTTCATTGCTTTACATTTTGTTCACATTTTTCTGTAGCATTTTCAGTATTATTCACGAATTTGTTCTTTGTGAAAGTCCACAGAAAATCCAATTCTTCGAAAGTTGACTAATTATCACAGTTCCATTTCCAAAGTGAAATTTCAGAGTCTTTGCATAGAATGGAGAAGCTATCGACGTTTGAGCATAACAATCCCAAGAAGCTATTTGAGTTGGCCAAACGCTTGCATTCCAGCAACTTCTTCGAGTCGTATCTCAACGAAACTCATCTCAAGGTGTTGGACTATATAATACTGTTGAACAACGCCGAGATTTGGGACAATTTCCTTGAGGGTAACTGTACTATCACATTCAGCAAGGATCCAGAAGCCAGTAAAGTGGTAAAGGCTGAAGAAGATAGTGCGAACAATAATGACAATCAGGGCGACACCTCAGAGCTTCTTTTTGAAGAAGGATCCAAAATGGTTAAGATGTTAGCTTTACATATCAGGTACTTGCTTTGGGAGAAAGCAATCGATTACTACTACAAAAACACAGGCACATCATCAGAACAAGTAGTAGAAGTAGATGATGACTTTGAAATGATAGATACATTAGATAACTTCTCAGGTGATGAAGATAACGAAAAAGAGACCGACAAAGAGGAAAAAGCAAAGCCAAAAGTCCGTGAAGTAGAGGATGATTATGACGATGAAGATGAAGAAGAGAATGACCAAAAAGACGTTAAGGATGACAATAAAGACAATGAGCAATCTGAAAATAGTGGAATTCATCAATGGGATTATAATGATGAAAAGCAGATTGTTTTGCAAGTGCCTGTTTCGCTTGTTACTGTAGCACCAGATACTTCTGAAATACAAACAGAGTCGCAAGATGGCTCTGGTTCAACTGGCAGTGAGCCTCCCAAGTCTTCATCTAACAGTGATTCGCCCGATTCAAACGCTGACGACCAGGAAAAGCTCATAAGAGAATATAATAAAGTGTACCATAACTTCGAGTACGATCGTGAAACATTAATCAAGAGAAGGAAGTTGGAGAAGTCGGACTTGCAGTTGGAAGACTCCAAAAACGGCAACGCTGACTCCACGAAAGACGGGATCTCTGGATTAGGAGAAGCTGATAGTATGGGAATCAGTTTAGGAACCGGAAGTACTTCTTTAAAGCATCTTTTGTCCACTATTCAGCTGAAGAGAGACGATGTTCCTCTTAACGATCATGAATTGAGAACTCTTTTTATGGATGTAAGAAAGAACCGAGGTAAATGGGCTAATAACGATCGTGTTGGCCAAGAAGAGTTGTATGAAGCCTGTGAGAAAGTGGTTGTAGAATTGAGAGGATCCACAGAGCATTCGACTCCTTTCTTAAATAAAGTGTCCAAGCGAGAAGCTCCTAACTATGGACTCATTATCAAAAAGCCAATGGACTTGAATACGGTGATGAAAAAGTTGAAATCGTTCTCCTATAATTCGAAACTGGAGTTTGTGGACGATCTTATGTTAATCTGGTCCAACTGCTTGACATATAATACAGACCCTAAACATTTCTTACGAGCTCATGCTATAGCCATGCAAAAAAAGACATCCAAATTAATTCCTACGATTCCAAATATAACCATTCGAAGTAGACAAGAAGTCGAAAGAGAAGAAGAACTAGAAAACGAAAGAGTAGGAACCCCTATGGCTTCGGCAGGAAAATCTATGAAAAAAGGCAGAAAGAGAAGACAGGACCAAATCAAAACGGAAGCAGATCCAGCTACACCTATAAGCACTGCTGTTGCTTCAGCTATTGGCTCACCAGCGCCGGCTACAGGATTTTCTGAAAATATAATAGAAAATGGAAATGTATCTAACGATGAAGAAGAAGAGGAAGAGGAAGATACTGAGAATATAAATGGAGAAGCTAATGGAATTTCAGAAGAAGACGACGAGTTAGATCCCGAGCTTCAGGCCTGGAGAACTATTACAGCAAAATCTCGTGCTCATTACTGTGCCGAGAGAGCTGCTCTTTTTGATGAGAATTTCCACTTACGTTCAGATGCCAGAGCCATAATTCGTCAATCTCGTGAAATGAGCAACTTCAACCAGTATTTGACGAACAAAGAAGTCATCTCTAAGTCGAGCAACTTGTTGGAAAATGATGAGCCATATCTACTAGAATATGATATCACTGGGGGATTGCCTGGTCTCAAATATAAGGGTATTGATAAAGAAGAAGAAGAAAAGAGGGAACAGTCGTTGGTAGATGTATTTTTACAACAGGCCAATGGAGATGCATCCAATATCAAGTCAGATTTCGTATTACCAGTGGATTCAGGCTTGAACAAGATGTACACCGAAAATATCAAGGAAATGCAAGAAATCCGCAAGATCTGCTTCAAAATCTCGCTTATTCGACAGATGCAAACGCAGCAATTCGTTCATCACACTCAGATGAAACAGCCTGAGATCGAAGTGATACGAGAAGTAGATGTCGATGCTGTCTCCAAGTTGCCCAATCATGATCCTTTTACGGATCAGATACAGTTTTCTGTGCTTCGTAGAAATATAGCCAAGATAGCGATGCAGACAGGGTTCGAAAGTTCTGAACCGTTTGCTATCAACACATTGACCCAAGTAGCTGAAAAGTACATGGGTAACTTGATCAAGACCTTGAAGTTGCACACAGAGACCAGCTCTAACAATAGATTGAATGAAAAAGAGATATTGTTGCTTTCGTTGTTGGAAAATGGTATTGACAAGCCGGATGACTTGTACACTTTTGTGCAAGAAAGAATCATCAAACAGCACGATAAGCTTAAAGATTTGCGTTCAAAGTTGTCGAATTTCTTGAAGGAGTTGTTACGTCCTGGATTGGAGAATTTCAACGAGAGAAGTTTTGAAGATAATAGTGAGCAGTTCATGACGGGAGACTTCTCAAATGACTTAGGAGATGATTTCTTTGGATTCAAGGAGTTGGGCTTGGACAAAGAGTTCAAGATGTTGAGCTCTTCCATTCCGATCTACTTGTTGCATTCACGTTTACACAACTCATTCACCAACTCGGGGAGTGCCAGTAAGAGGAACAAGTACGAAGATTTACAGGAATACACAGCTCAGTTCTTGACTGCTGCCGACGTACACAAGCAGATAGGCTTGTTGAGACCGTTCTATAGCAAGTTGAATGAAAAGTCAAAGGCTCATTTCGTCAAACTCCAGAAGAAGAAGGGGGAGCCTACAGATTTGCCAGAGGATAACTTGTTGGTTTTGATAGAAGATGAAGAGTTGCCCCAGAAACAGCGGAATATCAGGCCCAGATTACCTCCCACAGGAAAGATTACTGCCATCAAGAAGAAGATAGTGGCCAACTCCTTCTTCTTGTCAGACGACGAAGATGAGGAGAATGGAGTCAAGACAGAGGATATCAAACTCGACGATCTTGCCATAGATAAGACCGATAGCTTAGGGATGAGTTCGCCGGCGTTGGCACTGGAGGCATAGAATATAATGTATATATAGCTGTATCACTAAGAATAGAGATGAATGAATCGATAGAATGAAATAAAACCGGATATGAGTATCGGAACACCTCATCAAGAGTTCTTCTCTTGTATCAAATATGTCATTTGTCACTCTTGATACTGTCTCGAACACAGCTTCTCATATAGTATTCTTGTTCTAGCAATCATATCTACCATGAGGGTGCTTCCATCTGCCAGCATACAAGGCATAGCCATTCCATCTCCACGCCATGTGTATCACATATTAGTCTCATTCGGTCTCTGCGGTAATATCTTTATACAATGGATGTCAGTTAATACATAGAGTAAAGCTGATATCTCATACCAATTATGCCTTTCATCACAACAGCCATCTTCAACTCAGAACCATGTGGCATTTCTCTGTCTACAGTGATTTTACAAATACTTCTGCTTCTGTTTCTAGAAACCAAAATTCATCCGATTCTTCCATATTGTTATCGTGTATACAAACAACAGCATTCCCTGAACTTGACCCATGTGTCTAGATAAACACGCGACTCGCATTGGCACTAATATCTTACCAGCTCACTAACAAAATTTATGGTGGAGAAATTGAAATTGAGATGTGAGTGTGAATATAATTTTTAGCCAGACGCAGCTCCATAATCTTTGATATTTCTATCCTTACATCTTTTCAATACCCTTTTCAGTTTTTAAATTTTTCAAACCCTTCCCATAGCGTAACTCTCCTTCGTCTCCAATGTGGTAATCATGAATAGAGAAACGTCCAAATCGCCCACTCCAGGCTCCGGATGGAACCTAGCCAAACTCTCCAAGGACGATTTGACCAGAAGAGACCTCTTTGGCCGAACCATTCTCCATTTACTTATTCTTCTGAGCCGACATGACTTGATCCGCAATCTCATCAAGAACCCCGACGTCAAACTGGTGATCCTGTTGACCGACTACGAGAACGGCTGGAACTGTCTTCATTATGCCATATTCCACAAACGGCTCACTTGCTTCAAGATGTTGATAGAATACTTCAAAAACTCCAGTGCAAAGCTGAATATGCTCATTGTAAACAATACCGTACTCTATGACTTGCTCCGATGCAAGGATCGAAACGGAGCAACACCTATCCAGTTGCTTGATAATGATTTCAAGGACTTGGTTTGGATTCCACTGTATATCAATGAGAAGAACGAATACCACTTGACCCAGGCAAATTCACAACAAAATGCAAGTGGAGCCAACGAAATTGAATCTTCCAATGCAGACCATACCAATGGTAGCAATGTTACAAATAATAGCAATACTGCCAATGCCAACATAACCAATAACACCAATTCGACCAACACAACTAATAACGCTACTAATGTTGCTAATGCTAACGTAAATGATGTCACGAACAATCCCATTCATGTCAGAAGAGCTTTTGTACGAT
The DNA here is from genome assembly GCA_030572695.1 of Scheffersomyces illinoinensis. Taxonomy (NCBI): domain Eukaryota; kingdom Fungi; phylum Ascomycota; class Pichiomycetes; order Serinales; family Debaryomycetaceae; genus Scheffersomyces; species Scheffersomyces illinoinensis. The sequence continues at coordinate 5,936 of JAJMAP010000091.1, read as the reverse complement.
CGGACCCTTATGAATGGACTCATAGCAGAGGTGGATCAGAGATCTACATGTTTGGTTCCAACAACAACAATCAGCTTGGAGTAGGGGATTCAACAAATCGGACTGTACCTTCTAGGTTGGCGCATTCTGCTTTCAAATCGACAAAAGAAGAGATGACAGCTCAAGATACATATCGTAAACCAAGATATAAGCAAGTAGCACTTTCCAAAAACCACTCACTTATAGTCACCAAAGATGGAGAACTCTTCTCTTGCGGTATAGGTTCGCGTGGAAGATTGGGACACGGCTTTGAAGACTTGAACAATTACTATAGGTTCAAAAAAGTAAAATTTTTCAGCGATGAATATGAAACAAAACATGTAAAAGAAGTGGCTATCTCAAACAATCACTCTTTAGTGCTTACTTCCGACAATGAAGTATACTCTTGGGGACTCAATAGTTTCAAACAACTTGGATATGAATCGAATAACAATGCCAACTACAACCAAAAGAAAGGCTTTCTTGAAACGTTTGAAGCGAACCCAACTCTCGTCCTAGGAGACTTACGCAAGTACTCTAAACCGATAATTGGTATTTCCGTCTCAAAAGTCCATTCCGTTGCATATTCCAAAAACGAGCTCTTTTTTTGGGGTCTTAACGTGGGCCAAATGGGTATACCGGCTTCAGACAGCAATATTGAAGTCAAACTTCATGATTCAGTTTTCAAGGGAGAGATCCAGGGTACACCCAAGATGGTTCTGTTGAAAGATGACATCAAATGTCTAGACACTACGGAATTGTGTACTTGGTTGGTTACTGACAAAAATGACATTCATGTCTACTACAATTACCAGCATTTCAAGTTGCCAAAAGTCCCAGTCAAGGCTTCAAGTGATAAACATTTTGACTTGTTCAAACCGACCATACTCACGCAGGTTGTGAAAATCAAAAAGATTGTAAGTATGAATCACGAATTCTGTTCTCTACTTCTTGAAAATGGCAGCGTCATGACTTGCACGCCCAACATCAAAGATATTAAGAACACGAAGTTCACTTCGGTATGGAAAGCATATGATCACGATATGGTGGTAACAGATATTGATGTTTCAAATGATGGTTCCATCGTGTTGTGTACCAGAAATGGGTCTGTTTTCATCAAATCAAGCCATTCCAAACAAAGAAAGAACTCAATGTCAGAAGCCTCTCTTCCTATTCCTGTAACAAAGAACAAGTTTAAGAAGATTGATAATCTCAACAAAGTAGTTCGAGTTTGCTGTGATTTCAACTTTCTTTCTTTTGGATTTGTTCGAGATGACATAGATGTATTTCCGTTAAAATTGCAGAAGAATGACTTCTTCAAAGATATCAACTATCTCAGTTGTTTACACGAAAGCGATTTTTCAAGAAAACAAGAACAGTTATTGAAGGTCGACCATAAGTTCCATACATACATTTCCAACTTCATCTATCCTGATTCCGCTGTTGAAGACATCGACAATGAAGTAGAGAGCTCAAAAGGCTGCTTAAGGTATCATGCTAAATTTGACTCCAGCAAGAATAAAAGACCAAAAGTGGAGGAAACTCTTGATCTTATATCTGATTCTGATGACAAACAGCTTGCCAATTCGATAATCCTTGAAGGCGGTGTTCTCTGTGGCGACTTCAGTGATGAAGCCTTTCTGGAAAGTAACAAGGGTTATGATTGTAAGATTACTTTTGCGCACTATAAAGGTATCAGTTTGGGTATTCACAAGAAAATATTTGAAGTCAGATCAAAAGTGTTTGAAAGGATTTTCAACCCCAAGGAAGACTGTGAGATTTTCGAGCATGGAGATTTTGTATACAAGTATAATCCAGGAGATAATGCTCTCCACATCGAGTCAAAAATCGAGATTGAATCAGTCTTATTGTTAATTCATCTGGTATACACCAGTAAAAGTTTGGATCTCTGGAAGAACTATCTGTCTATTCACAGCTATCCCTCACACTTAAAGAAAATATTTGGTGAGTATACTATGCTATTGGACATTTTTAAGGTTTCCAATTCTTTCAGCGCTGCTCATGGATGTAACGGATTGTTGAAAGCTTTTCAAGATATGAACGACAACTCTGGAGATGTTATCATCAGACTTAGTGACGGAGAAATGAGATGCCATTCGTACATTTTGAGGACTAGATCTGCCTTTTTTGAGACAGTTTTGTCTCCTCGTTGGGATACCATGGAGAACAGAGAACTTGACTTTAGTGGACTTTCGCGAGCCCAGTTTTCAGTAATATTGAAACATCTCTATGGGTACAACGACTATGTGGTTTTTGATAGCATGAAACTCTCTTTTTCTGAATCAGATGAGTTTGTAAACAAGTTATTGGAGATGATCGAAATCGCAGACGAGTTGCTTTTATTTCAATTAAAGGCCCTTTGTCAAGTTGTAATCTCTGATTTCATTTCTCTCGACAACGTTATCCTCTTGTTAGTACATGCAGACTACTTATCAGCTCCAAAGTTATTCAAAAACTGTTGCTGGTATATCCACAATAATCTTGAAATACTTTTGTTTGACACTTCTTTTAAGGACTTGCCATTGGAAATTATCGAGAAACTTGAAAGCCAAATCAAGTACTTTGAAAACTGCAAGATTCTTGACTTTGCCAACGAGAAGGGAGAGTTGAACTACGAGATGTTGAGCAATGTCTTTGAGAAGAGATCAAGCTATCTTATCAACTTGTACATGAGCAACATGCCTTTGTTCAACGAATTCTTCATCAGTGACCGTAAAGGATTCATGGCTTTTGAGCCTTTGATAGATGTCAAATATGAAAATAAGAAGATCGTTAAAGACATTGCTGCGAAAAGGAGAAAGTCGCGAAAGAGCTCAAACATTGTCAGCAGTGAAATTAACGACTTCAGAACCAACATATCCCCTAAAGACAAGGAAAATTTGGAAAAATGGCAGGCCATCGATGATACTCATGTTTCTCCAGGTGAGTTTGAGTTGGTGATCAACCGTTCGAAGCAAAAGAAAGTTGATTTCAGTAGTCCCTCGCCGACACCACCCAACTCCAATCCTTCGTCTAGAAGTGCTTCACTTAGTAATGTTAATCAAATTATTCCTAAGGCTGCAATTACTGCGACCAAACCAGTTGCTATTCCCGTACCTTCTAAAACTGTGATGACTGGATTGAGTCCTTATTCAAATTGGGCATCAAAGTCTTCAGGCTCTTCTATTCTTAGCGATAGATTCCAACAGCCTAGTTTAGGCAAGTCCGTAGAAGCTGGAAGTTCTCCAGAATGGCCAAAAAAAGCTAGCAAAGTCAAAATCGGTCCGGTGGTGAAGTTGTCTCAAAAGGAAAGAAAGAAGATGGCGGCGGCCGCTGCTGCTGAACTTAAAGAAGTAAATGTTCCCAAAAATGAAACTAGTTCACCTGTGAATCCATGGGGATTGTTACCTGCAACAGCAATTGTAACTACTTCTACTCCTGGATCTGTTAAGGAACTTCCGATATTAGGAAGTAGCAACTCTTCAAATAAAGACATAGCAAGTTCGAAAAAGCAGTCAAACAAGACTACCACCGAAACTTCTACCGCAATCCTGAACGTAAAGTTAGTTCGTCCAATGCGTGCTGGCCCTCTGTCGGGCAGTAGTTCACTACCGTTGGCTAGTGCTCTTTCCTCTTCTTGCACTTTAAATTCCAGTGCGTCGTATAATAGCGTGTATTCGACTCCATCGCTTACAGAAGTAATGATCCAAGAATCCCTAAGAGTCGAACGGGAAAAGTTGCAGGAATCAGAGCGCAAAACTTTGGCCGAAGTTCAGAAAGAGCAAGAATTCGCCAAATGGTGGGAAGAGGAATCTTTAAGAGTCCAGAAACAGATGTCTATGGACAACAACAATAATAGTAATAACAAATCCAAACCCAAAAGTAGAAAGGGAAGCAACAGCAATGGAAGACGCAAATCGGACGGTGCCTCCAATAGTGCTTCAAATACCAACAAGAATAAAGCGAACGTCAAGATGAGTAGCAAGTCCAACATCGACAACGGCAACACTAGTAACACTAATTTCAATATCAATAATAATACTAACCACAAAAAGAATAAAAAGAAGACCACCAAGGATGATCTTCGAGAAGAACAACTTGCCTTCTAGTGATGCCACTAGTGACGTCTTGAAATAAACTACATTACAAATATGCAAGAATCTTTTATACATTACACATAAGTTCCATACTTTTCTTAGTGTTTGGCTCTCCTAATTATCATAAACTTATACATAGCAATACAAATCCAACATTCATAGCCAAGAAGAGAAGACTTTGATAAGTTTCCTTCATATTCGTATTCAATAGTTCAATTGACATCTAGTTTCTGGATTAGAAGTCAACTTCATCCGGAAACCAGCCATATTCATCAAGGTCTACCTTATGCCCTGGCAGAACTTCTACGCCTTCTTCTTGCAACCTAATTGCCTGGATGTACTCTGCATTGGAATTGCCACGAGGAGAGATCTTTCCGGCGCTCAGAAGCACTCTCCACCACGGCAAAGTGTCTACTGTAAAGTAGTCTTGCCTCTCTTCTTCAGGAAGGTCTTGTCTGAGTAATTGTAAGACAATGCTTAAGTGTTTAAGGGCAGAGCCAACCTGACGTGAATTCTGTGGCTTGTTGAGCAAGTACGCTATATGTCCTGTAGATGTTAGTACTGTTCACCTAATGATTGCCAATTCTTTACTTGTATAAGATTACTTCTCCGTAAGGTAGCTGTTTGGTAACACTAAACTTACCGTAACTGGTTACATGGCCATAGGGTATAAGCAGCACTACGGTGTACACTCCGTGGTGGAAGTTCTTGCTCTCATCGGTGAGGTTCATATAGTAGAAAGTAGATATTTCAACCTAGAGATTGAAGAAGAATAGAGCTGAACAGCTGAATTAGGAACTCTAGATTTATAAGCATATGCGACTGCATGAGACTGCCAACGAACAATACAACTAGAGCAGTGCCTGAGTTGCAAGATCAAAGTTGCAGGCAAAACAGACTACAAGCAAGATTCAAGAAACATGAGTACGAGCCACCTGAAACGTAAATTCGATTTGAAAACGAATATCAAAGGATATCCAGAGATATACGAAAAGATAACTGAAAATGAGCGGAAATTGGTCTTCGCGCTTAGATTTATTTATTTTATTACAACATAAAAAATACTTTTAGTCCAAAAACGTTGAAACAAAAACAGAAGACAACATCTTTTAAGTCTCGTCAACTTTTTGTACTAACTACAGTGTCTACAAACAAATTCCATGGTCTATTGTATATTACCCGACAAATTAAAAACTAAAGTACACTCTAATGACAAATTAGGAGAAACCTCAGCTGCTAGCAGAGAGGAACTCATGAATGATTGATTTTAGTTAATTAACTTACAAAGCCAACAAAGCACCGGCAGCCAAGACAGCGGCACCAGCAGCGTATTGTCTAGCGGCAGCACCTTCGAAGGTGGTGACGTTAGCTGGGGCAGTGTAGTTGGTGACTGGAGCAGCAGAGGTAACGACTGGGGCAACAGAGGTGACAATTCTGGCAGGACAAGAAGTGACTTCTGGTGGGCAGTCGGTGATGGTGACAAGGGTTTCAGTCTTGACGGTCTCGGTGACAACACCAGCGGAGACGATGGAAGCAGCAGCAGCGAAAATGGCGACGGTAGAGAATTGCATTTTTAACGAATGTGAAGTAGTTGGAATAGGATCTGTTTGATGAGGAAAAACATAAAACTACATTTCAAGAACAGCGAGATTTGGTGCTATATTTATACACGAGGATCTGGGCAGACGACTGTCAAATCTAAGGCAGAAAATTTTAGGCAGCTCAAACAAAAGCCACCCATGATGCCATAACGCTTGCAATCCTCTCCGAAACGTTCTGCAGAGTTCAAAACAAACAAATAAACCAATAACATCAATAAAT